>OZ007535.1:12824425-12887457 GCA_963931895.1 Eupithecia pulchellata
AATCGCATCAAAAACAACAGGCCAGATTTGAAGGGCTTGTGTATGCGTAACTACAAGCTGTGCTACAAGCGCGCAACCGGCAACGTCACATCTGGCCGTACTGAATGATACCAGCTTTTGAATATTTCCTAAATAGTAGGGACAAAAAGATTTACGCATTGATTTTGATGCATCTATAATCAAATTTGTTTAATAAGGATTACTAGGTAAATATATCTGTTTAAAAAAAAACATACTATTGCAGGTTGTGTTTTTTGCTGCTTTTACCTAATATTCTTCTTCTTAGTATTGTTTATATTTCAACACAGAACGACCTACTAGGCTCTTTCACCCTCTGAGTACGGGACCCTAAAAACAAAAACAGTAATAAAATCTGCACGGTAACGCTTCTTTTTTAAATTTCGACGCTTTTGAGTTTTAACATAATGCAAGTCTTGGACACGGAAATGCTCAGACCAAATAACTGTTGTCTTAGCTGGGTTCCAGACATCCTCTCCACGGCTTTTTTTATTATTTTTATTCACCTATATTTTTAAATAGGATAATTAGGTATTCTGTAAAAAAAAAATAGACGACACTGGCTTTACCTTCAAAGCAGCCGCAGGTTTTTGTAATTTAAATAGGTAAACAACAATTTGGTATAAGGTGTATGTAGGTAATTTATTTATCATCCATCACCCTAGCTAGAACCTCCCAAATATGTTGTGTTTCGTATCAAACATCACAAAAAACTGCGAAATCAATTTTAACAACCGATTAATACTTAAAATTGGCATAATAATATGGTTTCACTTTTTGTAACGCTAACTTAGGGATAATTACGGAAAAAATATTGGTTGGGTCATGATTAAATATTGGTTGGGTCATGATTAAATATTTTTTTCAAATAAAATATCATTGACCGGGGAAATTTTAAATTCTAAGAGCAGGCAACCATGTAAACATGGCGTCGTATTTAAGGACAGAAAAAACTTTACTAATTTAATTGTTTCTCTATCTGTGTTAATGCTTAGTTGTTTTTAATCGTCCTTTATAATTCCTGCCCACTTTTATAGCGCAAATTGTATTTTTCGTACCTCACAGAAAGCGTGTTTACCGTACAATTACAGCGTCAAGCGGGCGGAACGAGCTTATAACCCAACAGTTGGCTGATAATTTTTTGGCCGTTTTTAAACTCGGAACTCGCTATCTAGACAAGTATATAATCAAAGCATACAATATGTATGTACCTATATCTCGAAACAAAAAAAATAATAAGACTGAACTAGGCATAATTAAGCGAACGCCTGAAATTGCAACTTTTGTTGCACTTCAAGTACCTACCTACTTATGCAGTAACTACATATACGGAGCCTATAATGCGACCCTCACCACGTGAAGGCATTATCAATAGGTGCCGACAACGGCTACAACCCTATCCCCAACCATAATAAGTGAAATAGATAAAACTGGATAACTGTTACTAGGAGTCGGAAACACCTTTGACGACCTCTGTGGCGCGGTGGGCGAAGGTCCGCCTGCGACGCAGGAGGTTGCAGGTTCGATTCCCGCCTTGGGACCAAATGTTTGTATGATCTGCAGATTATTTATCAGTTCAGGATGTTCTGGTCGTTTTCTAAGTACATTATTCAATATCTATCTATTTCATATATTGTATTATGTACAATTCAGTCATCTAGTAGGTACCCATAACATGCTTGTGCACAGATACCATAATATTGGGGTTCGGTGATGCTGTGTGTAATCCAGCGCGTATTTTAAAAACAAGTACGACAAGTGCGAGTGTAACTCGCGCGCCGAGGGTTTTGAACTTTTGTCGTTTAGGTAGGTACGTATATAACGACCTGTTGGCGCTGTGGGCTTACAACGCAGGAGGTTGTGGTTTGATTTCTGCCTCGGGACTAATATTTGTAGGATCTTCAGATTATTTGTTCGGGTGTTCTAGTCCTTTTCTGTACACAAAAATAAATCATCTAGTATAACAGCTATCGTAGTAATACTAATAACACAAGCTTTGCTTAGCTTGTGGGTAAATGATGCTGTGTGGATTATCTAGGATACATAGCTCTTCTCAAAAATTTTGAGAACAACGGTTTTGGTGCGCTTTGGAACTACTATTACAGTTACTACAGAGATTAGTGGGTGGGTAAGTGGGTTGGTGCCTACAATATTTTTTCGGCTTTTTTCAACCTATTTCACTAAGTATGAAACTTAGACGATTTTCAAAACCTGTTTTGAATTGTCGAAATCCATACCTTTGATTTGATATTAGGTAAGTACTCTCAATGCATTGCCATAGCCCCCATTGTATGAAAATTAGTTTTTTGACCATATTCCAAAAAGTATAATATTTACAGACTTCTCTATATTTTTCCTGTAAAATATAGATATATATATCTACAAACTCTTAGTACATTTTACATCAATCACTCTGCAATCTTCGGAGATAGGAGTCAATTTTTCGACCTTTTTCAAAATATTTTAAAAGTATAAAATCTACCAAAATTTCAAAAACTATTTTGGAATCTACAAACTAATACCTTTCATTTGATACCACTTTCAACTCTCTAGGTCCCATTTAAAATTTAGATTTCAAAATTTGTAATTTTTTTACCTACCTATACTGAAAATTATCATTTTGATTTTTCATTCATTTTTCTTTAAATCTGTGCGTGCGCACAAATAGTATTATTATTTCAAATCTCAAGTCAATAGCTGCAGTAGTTTCTGAGATATTAAGGATTCAAAACACAAAACAGAATCAAAGTGATCCCATAAGGGTTTTGCAACCGATGTCAAAACCCTAAAACAACACAAGGTCACTGACCTTTATTGTAAAAACGTTAGTTTAAGCTGGAGTCTATACAGGTAAGTTAAGTAGGTACCTAAATCAGTTTCAGACACAAAGTTAGACCTTTTTGTAGTTTTTGAATTCTATGTGTCGGTAACAGAAGAAAGTTTTTTTTTTTATTGCATCGCGATTGCGATAGCTCCTGCGCAGTGAGTGAAATTTAGATAATGCCATCTTTGGCGCTCATTAGGGGAGGCCTATGTCCAGCAGTAGACTATTATAGGCAGGTGATGATGATGATGATGATGAATTTTGGTTTGTGAGTGAGTGATTGGACCGAACATGTGAATTTAGTTTTCAAGTAATCTTTTGTTAATTCGTTGAGCGACTTATAGTGTAATTTTTTTCTGCTTATTAAATTCATGCCGTTAGATAAATAAAGTTTATTCAGATAAAGTATCGGCTTACCTGATTTCTAATTTCTTATCCAGGGTCTGTCTATTTTTTTATTAAATTAGGTATTTGTTTGTGTTTTGAATGTTGAATTTCCTGCCACGAGTTACATAACTAATAATCAGAAAGAACGAAAGAAAATCGATTATTCGGCTCACACAAGAAAACATAATGTACAAAAAAACCCTAAAATAAATAAAATAATCCATAAATTTATATTATCGTACCAACAGCGTACGTATGAACCATATATACATATTATTAACCATATATACAGTATAAAGGTAAACCTCAGCATAATGTTGCTGGACAGGAATCGAGCAACGCTGGTTTTCTGGTAGGACCTTTCGTGAGAAAGTGTCTACACGGCTGACATTCTACAACAACTAAAAAACAAAAGAAAATAAAATGCAATTTTAATATGGGTTATTAGTAATGTTCAACACGGGATCCCGAGACAAACAATCAAACCGTCCGGAACCCAGACCAACAACTGTAGTAACTAGTTCCCGAACGAAACCATTCATTTTTTTGTTTCGAACGTCCAAGAAGCCTAAGTGTCTAGTCTAAGCTTCTTGCGAACATCCAAACTTGAAGTGACAGTTCGTTCTGAAATTATTTGACAGTTGACTTGACTTCTTCGATATGCCAATATGAATTTGACAGTTATTGACTGCCAAAAAGTGACATGACTTGACTTCTTTGTTATGGCAATATTATGTGCCTGATTTGAAAAGTGCTAGGTTGAAAATTTCAATCAAACAAAATAGGACAAGGTACATCGACCAGGATAATCTAACTTGTCTAAATAATCTAGACCACCATCTACTACCTATAATCAAATCAATTTGATTACCTACTCTTACCGAACCGAACCAAATTAACTTTTTTTCATTGATGGGTTTAGCTGCATAATATGCAGCTAAACCCTATCTATCGTTAAGAACCGTTAAAAAATATTTTTTAACGGTTATAGTATTGAAAAGTAGACGAGCAAACAAGCTCAAGTGTGAGTAACAAGTCTAGGGGTGTTCTAATAAGTAAGGTATAACGTTAGGTAATTAATTTAAAAAACATTGACATTCTAGAATTTTGACGGACACGGCGTTGTCGTCTCGTTTGACTCCATCTTGTCAGAAAATAAGAAGGTGCAAATTTAACGATATAATATATCGTTAAATTTGCCCCTTCTTATTTTTAACGGTTCTTAACGTTAGATAGTTATTTTAACGGTTAACGTGGCCCATTAGTTAGTTACGTTATGTGAATGGAAATTCTCTTAACGACACACTCCTACACGGTACAAAAAAAATACCATAAAATTTTCTGACAAGATGGAGTCAAACGAGACGACAAAGCCGTGTCCGTCAAAATTCTAGAATGTCAATTACCTAACGTTATACCTTACTTAATATAACACATACTATAATATATTTATGTACTGTTTGTAACTTTGAATCAGATTTGTTCTAATCGAGCAAAAAAATTATCAAGTGTGAGTTAACTGACAATTTGACTTTGATTTAGGTTACATCTTGACGTTGCCGTTAAATTCTGTCGTCGATCGGCTCCATCCTGCCAGAAACCTTTATGTATTTTTATTTTAGCATTACAGCTCGTAGTTTTGGCAACCGAAATCGTTTAGTCTTAGTCTCCTCGGATGGCCCATTCAATAGGAATGGGATATTTTAGCGTAGGTAATTGCTCCGCTGGACTTCGATAGTCACTTTCGTATTGTGTAAATAGCTGAATAGCCTGTTTATTTAAGAAGTCAAGTCACTGTCATGTATTGTCATGCTCAATTGTCATGCCATATCAACTTCAACTTCTTTTTTATAAAATGCTACGTGCATGGCATCTATGGCATAGATTAATTATACTTCCAGATGATCAGTACTCGTGCCGTGAATACGAGGGGGTTGGGTTAAGTTTATTGTATAATTCTATGTTTTTCATGAAATGTATGTTTATTAATTTTTTAAAATAATTTTTGACATAAATCTGAACTCAGTTTTGCAGTGCCCTTCCAGGGTGCATGTACCTAGTGAAAACTATACTAACCATTCAATTAGACCTAAGAATGAATGTACATGTAAGCAAAAATAAATGAAATATGAAATATTGCAATTTATTAACATTAGGTGTTGCAGGAACGACCGCAAAGCACGTTGTATCACTTTTAACGTACTCAAAATATATTTTTTGTTAGAAAACAATAATGTTGTACGCCATATCCGCGATGTTCTGACTTATTTGTTACGCACATTCTAGTGCGTAATTATAATTAATGAAAAAACCGGCACGATGAGCTAGTTAGCAATGTGATCATTCCATCTCAATTCTTCTCGTGCATTAGCCATCCATCCCTCTTTAAAGTACTCGCTCTACTTACGTGCCGCTTGCTTATGCATGCCATCATATCAGCTGTAACCAAGGAACTTATACCCAACCTGGAATGTGCATTGTCAATTTGACACTAATGTAAAATAAACCTTATGTGTATGACCCTAAGTCTATTATAGACAATCACTTGGTCAGAGAGAAATCCGGTCCGAGGGAGAAAGCGCTTCGAGAGCCCTGTGTCCCTTTCTAAAGTGTTGCCAGGCGGATTATTCCCGAATTTAGTAGAAGTGGTAGGAACAAATAAATTTGACATGTCTTACTAAATAGCATTAATTTTCGTTCTTTATATTTTCTAATATTTTTCAAGTATCTGTTAGAATGATAACATTTTTTTAGCAATAATTTGGACACTATATTGAAATGTCAATAAAAAAAGAAAAGATTATAAGTAGAATAAAATATAAGTTAGACTGGCAGCCCGTCAGCCATATTCATTTGTTGTGATTGGTGATCCTGATCCAGAAGGGGACAGAGGGCTCTCGCGAAGCTATCTCTCTCGGACCGCGTATCGGCAGCTTGTGCACATTCCAGATTGGGTATAAGTTCCTTGGCTGTAACAAAGAAAAACATCAAAAGTCAAAACAAACTTCAAGTACCTAGGTATAATAGTCAATTCACATCATCAATCACATGTCATCACACAGGCAAATCCCATATTTACGAGTTAATCTTTTTTGTTTATTTTTATTTGTTTAAATAATCCGTGAACTAGTAGAGTCTGTACAAAAAGAGAACCAGTGTTGTTCCAAGTCAATTTTAGGGTGGCCGTATCTTAATCAAAAAATTGCCGTATTTTAGGGCAAAATCAGAAAAACGGGCCGTATATTCAAAGTTTTTATAACAAATGTTTACAAATAACGCTAATCCGACGCCATAAAATCCTAACCATTAGTAGATTAGTACTAAAAATGGTGGATTATAACAATAAAATTAAAAATAAACGGATCATTGGCAGCTGGAGCGCATTTTTTTTCTATAAAAGTCGTCACTGTTTCCTATATTTTGGTTTGGTGTGCTGAGTTTTGATCTGTTTATTTTTTTAGGTGTTGATTGAAGATCTCAGTGTAACAATCCAGCAAAGATAACTTTAAACTAATATAACTGAAAACTGAAGCAATAATTGCAGAAATTAGTTCAAGTCTTCAAATGAAAGGGCCGTCCTAAGTTAAGTGTTGTAATTAAAAACAAAATTTACATTGCACACACTAGAACAATACAACATTTATAACTAAGTGACAAAATATAAAGTCGCTAGGTGTGCCAACACTAGTAAGTATTTTATTAGGTTAGTTTAATGACTTCAGGGAAACTCTTAGCCAGAAAGAAGCCTGTCGCTAGTGCGTTCCGTTATACGAAAAAAATCATTTATGTCAACGCTTCTGATACCGGCCGTATAATTTCATACAAATAATATACGGCTTTGAAATGTCTGCCGTATGCCGTATTCTTGACGATTTACCCACCCGAAAGCCGTATAATACGGCAATTGCCATAGCCGGAACAACACTGTTCACGCGACGGTTCTCTTAGAGAACCGTCGTGGCGTTACGGTGAACTAACATTAAGATTTTTATATGGCAACCCAATCGATGTGTCATCTGTCTCGTCCTCAGACTAAGGAAGACTTGAAATACCTACGAAAAAAACGTGCATACCTAAAGTTAGTCTGGCACAAAGATGGCGGCTTGCCGTAGAGTTGCGCGTATTATTTTACATTGAATATCGATAAGTAAGTAATTGAGTTGCACGGAGTTGAATTCAAAATTTTCGAATATGAGTAAGTAGAAGAATAAGTATCTTTAAGCTCTGTTCAGTTTTATTAAGGTTTCTATACCTACGTGATCCGTAACGGGTCATTAGCATTACATTACCCTCCGTCCTATCGTCTAAAATGAATACAAAATACAGGTGTTCCGTTCCCCTGAAACATTTTCAATAAGAGTTTATATAAACAATGTTTCATACAATATTCCCCTACAAAGAATGTGTCGATTGTATAATGAAGTAGCGAAATCCAATGACGTAGATATTTTTGATAAAAACCATTGTAGATTTAAGCGTAGTATAAAAAGATCTTGTAAAGCTATTATTTATTTGTCTAACTAAGTTGATATATTATGTCTTTTTTCTCTTTATCTATGTAATTTTATTATTAATGCATGCAACATTATTGATTTTCTCTGTGTTCACATAATTGATTTCAATCTAGATCAGAATTGTAAATACCATAAGTTTAATGTAAGTAATTTGATTGTTATCTGATTTGTGAATGAATAAATAAATAAAAATAAATAAACGTGTAAACGTTGTACCTTGATGGCGTGTGTGGAAGAGTCTTAGACAATCACTGACCTATCAAGCCCATTCCATCAAAAATTCTGTCCCTGGCACTACACCTTTGAATCTTGGTTCGCGGTGCCTGTCCCTTGTTACGGCTGGCGGAGGCTGCACTCCCTTCGCGCCTCCGGCTTATTATATACACTCTAGGGGCGCCACGCACAAGACCACGTGTAGTCGGGGTACTCTGTGTCGGATCCGCCACTCAAATTGAACTTAATCAACTCTTCCCGGAATGCTCTGTAAAGTTTTTATATTGTTTCTGCATCCATATTTAACGACACACTTTGACCTCTAGCACCGAGGTCATTGAACTTTGGGGTCAAACCGCTGAACCAAACTTGCACCCCTAGTGACCCTCTTAACGATGCCACAAGATAAAAAACATTTGTTACAACATCTTTCGAAATTTTTCTAAGTCTGAACGACATACTTTGACCTCTAGCGCCGAGGTCATTGAACTTTGGGGTGGATCACCTGAACCAAAGTTGGACTCCTAGTGACCCTCTTTACGTAGCCAAAAAAAAAAATACATGTTATATATACATAAAAAATTTCGTCGAAAATTTTCTAAGTCCTGCGTCCCGTAAACTCCACCCCAACCTTTTTGGTTTCTATATTCCTCTATAATCTAAGGTCTCGTCTCATCACGCAACTGTCATAAGCACAAACTATATAGGGATACTCAAAGATTTAAATCGTAGATACGCCCTTTCCGTAGTGAGTCCGCGCCGTGTTGTTGCCTTAGATTATAAAGGAATATAGATCTGGCATAAACATCTATACGAACTTGTTACGAACAGTTAGTTATAGAAGTGTGATGTATTTCGACAGCAGAGTTACTGACATATCGGCATCTCTTTTTGACTAATGAAGATAATCATGAGTAAAAAAGGACAACAGCAGTTTGATCATGACTGAAAATGACAACATTGTTTTGGTGACGTCACAAAATACCTCACCCCTCACCCCCTGCGGCCGGTCGCCATGTCTTGTGTCCGTAAACAACAAGTATATCAGTTGTCATCCGGACTTGTTTTTATTCGAAAATGAAGGAAATTTAGAGTTAATAAGCGATAATTATGCTTTTTTATAGTGTGCAAACTTGGAGAATAATGCATTTTATAAGTGTATGTGCAGAGTGTTTGGCTGTCGCATGAAAATCAACAAAAAACATTAAAATATAACGTTGCATGGGAAAGGTACCGAATTCATTCAAAATTTCTTACATTTTCTATTATTTTCAAACATTTTGCTGTTTGTGGGAAAGTTTATAAAGATCCGCTTGCTTTTCTTTATTCATTTAATGTTTTACTATGAATATTATGTGATTTTAGGAGAAAATTATTCGTCATAGTAAATAGAGTTAGGGTTCGGTATTTTGAAAACATCGATTATCGATAACGAATTATTTCATCGACGCAGTACCAAAAACACAAAAATAAAAAAAATTCTTTACAGCAGCGTCAGCAAATTTGAACCAAGCTAACCAAGATTCAAAGGTGTAGTGCCAGGGACAGAATTTTTGGTTGGGGTGGAGTTTACGGGACGCAGGACTTAGAAAATTTTCGACGAATTTTTTTATGTATATATAACATGTATTTTTTTTTTTGGCTACGTAAAGAGGGTCACTAGGGGTCCAACTTTGGTTCAGGTTATCCACCCCAAAGTTCAATGACCTCGGCGCTAGAGGTCAAAGTATGTCGTTCAGACTTAGAAAAATTTCGAAAGATGTTTTAACAAATGTTTTTTATCTTGTGGCATCGTTAAGAGGGTCACTAGGGGTGCAAGTTTGGTTCAGCGGTTTGACCCCAAAGTTCAATGACCTCGGTGCTACAGGTCAAAGTGTGTCGTTAAATATGGATGCAGAAACAATATAAAAACTTTACAGAGCATTCCGGGAAGAGTTGATTAAGTTCAATTTGAGTGGCGGATCCGACACAGAGTACCCCGACTACACGTGGTCTTGTGCGTGGCGCCCCTAGAGTGTATATAATAAGCCGGAGGCGCGAAGGGAGTGCAGCCTCCGCCAGCCGTAACAAGGGACAGGCACCGCGAACCAAGATTCAAAGGTGTAGTGCCAGGGACAGAATTTTTGATGGAATGGGCTTGATAGGTCAGTGATTGTCTAAGACTCTTCCACACACGCTATCAAGGTACAACGTTTACACGTTTATTTATTTATTCATTCACAAATCAGATAACAATCAAATTACTTACATTAAACTTATGGTATTTACAATTCTGATCTAGATTGAAATCAATTATGTGAACACAGAGAAAATCAATAATGTTGCATGCATTAATAATAAAATTACATAAATAAAGAGAAAAAAGACATAATATATCAACTTAGTTAGACAAATAAATAATAGCTTTACAAGATCTTTTTATACTACGCTTAAATCTACAATGGTTTTTATCAAAAATATCTACGTCATTGGATTTCGCTACTTCATTATACAATCGACACATTCTTTGTAGGGGAATATTGTATGAAACATTGTTTATATAAACTCTTATTGAAAATGTTTCAGGGGAACGGAACACCTGTATTTTGTATTCATTCTAGACGATAGGACGGAGGGTAATGTAATGCTAATGACCCGTTACGGATCACGTAGGTATAGAAACCTTAATAAAACTGAACAGAGCTTAAAGATACTTATTCTTCTACTTACTCATATTCGAAAATTTTGAATTCAACTCCGTGCAACTCAATTACTTACTTATCGATATTCAATGTTAAAATACGCGCAACTCTACGGCAAGCCGCCATCTTTGTGCCAGACTAACTTTAGGTATGCACGTTTTTTTCGTAGGTATTTCAAGTCTTCCTTAGTCTGAGGTTGTTGCATAGTTAAGGTGAGCCAGCTCGCACAGTTGGAATCAGTGTAGATCGAAGCACAGTGTTATCCGGACGTGTTAAAACCTGTCGTAACTTCCAATTTTTGCAAGAAAAGTTTCACAAAATGCCATCGTGTGTGTTTCGGAAGTGTAAAAACAATTCTACAAATACAAACAAAGCTAAAGGTGTAACATTTCACTCGTACATAAATATTGCGATTTAATAAAATTACTTTTATTTATCATTCCGCGATCTCGATAACAAATTTAAATGGCGAGTGCACGAAAAAGATAGTAGTGTTTGCAAATAATGAGGGAGAAAAAGAGATGACACTATTTTCTCAGTACGCTTGTTGTGTATAGATTGCACACGCACGCATTCAAGGACAATGACACAATTTTTGGTGTCGGGGCGTATCTACGATTTAAATCTTTGGGGATACTACGTATGTCCTAAGCCAACTTCGACTCGTATTATTGTTGATCTTGTTTTTGTGTAAATTATTGCATAATTATGTCGAAAAGAGGAAAAACGTTACGCAGCACTGTGAGGCAAATAATATATAACGTTATACAGTTTTGTCAACGCGAAAAAGCGTCAAAAATCCCAATCATCGACCTGAACAAAGCTACGGAACGAGTAGCCGCAATGACTGGTATGTAATAGCTTTCTTGTGGTATTTTTTGGACTGTACATTGATTTATTATACTAAATATACAGTGTCTTTAGTGTTTTATGTGTGATTAGCGTAAATGGAAATACTATATTAGGTAAAAATCATTCTAGTCTCAGCTGACCTATTTTTGTAGTGTGCGACTAACACATATTGATACTTTGCGTTTTTAAATATTAAACTGATTATTTACATTTTATGTTGCAGGTCTTAGTAGAGACACTGTGTCTAAAATTAAACAAGTACGACAAGTGCGAGTGTAACTCGCGCGCCGAGGGTTTTGAACTTGTGTCGTTTAGGTAGGTAAGTACGTATATGACCTGTTGGCGCAGTGGGCTTACAACGCAGGAGGTTGCGGTTTGATTTCTGCCTCGGGACTAATATTTGTAGGATATTCAGATTATTTGTTCGGGTGCTCTTGTCCTTTTCTGTACACAAAAATAAATCATCTAATGTGATACTTATACTTTATTAAGTATAAAAGCTATCGTAGTAATACTAATAACACAAGCTCTGCTTAGCTTGTGGGTAAATGATGCTGTGTGGATTATCTAGGATACATATCTCTTCTCAAAAATTTTGAGAACAACGGTTTTGGTGCGCTGTGGAACTACTATAAGTTACTACAGAGATTAGTGGGTAGGTAAGTTGGTACCTACAATTTTTTTTCGACTTTTTTCAACCTATTTCACTAAGTATGAAACTTAGACGATTTTCAAAACCTGTTTTGAATTGTCGAAATCCATACCTTTGATTTGATATTACTCTTAATGAAATAGCCCCCATTGTATGAAAATAAGTTTTTTGACCATATTTCAAAAAGTATTATATTTACAGACTTCTCTATATTTTTCCTGTAAAATATAGATATATATATCTACAAACACTTAGTACATTTTACATCAAACACTCTGCAATCTTCGGAGATAAGGGGGGGGGGGGGAATGGTAAATTTTTCGACCTTTTTCAAAATATTTCGAAAAGTATAAAACTTATCGAAATTTCAAAAATTGTTTTGGAATGTGCAAATTGATACCTTTCATTTGATACCCCATTTGGGGGGGTAGTCTCCCCTTTAGAAAATTATCCCCCCCCTTTTTGACCATATTTCAAAAAGTATTACTTCTACAGACTTCTCTATATTTTTCCTGTAAAATATAGATTCATATCTACAAACACTTGGTACATATCACATCGATCGCTCTGCAATCTTCGGAGATAGAGGGGGGGTACCGGTCAATTTTTCGACCTTTTTCAAAATATATCAAAAAGTGTAAAATCTATCGAAATTTCAAAAACTGTATTGGAATGTAAAAACCAATACCTTTCATTTTGATACCCAACTCGGTGGGGTGGCCACCCCTTCAGAAATTTTTCCCGCCCTTTTTTGACCATATTTCAAAAAGTATTATTTTTACAGACTTCTCTATATTTTTCCTGTAAAATATAGATCCATATCTACAAACACTTGTTACATATCATGTCGATCACTCTGCAATCTTCGGAGATAGAGGGGGGGAATGGTCATTTTTTTGACCTTTTTCAAAATATTTTAAAAAGTATAAAATCTACCAAAATTTCAAAAACTATTTTGAAATCTACAAACGAGTACCTTTCATTTGATACCAATTTTGACTTTCTACGGCCCATTTAAAATTTTGATTTCAAAATTTGTATGGAAAATCTTCATTTTGATTTTTCATTTATTTTTATTTATTTTTCTATAAATATGTGCGGGCGCACAAAATTTATTATTATTTCAAATTTCAAGTCAATAGCTGCAGTAGTTTCTGAGATATTAATAATAATAATAATAACTTTATTTCAGGCAACAAAGAAAGTTTACAAAAAGTAACTTAATTAGGGCCCATATAATAAATACCTTAGAGACTAACATAGATAAAAAATATTTAATATTAAAACGATTCAGCGACGTTCTGATGACGCATGCGCGGTGTCATTTGACAGGCGTCCAATGAACTTCCTGAAGATGACACCTTTCGGCCAAAACCCGCTGTCCATAAACGTAGAGAGTCGATCCGTCGGCACTCTCACCGTAAATGAACCGAAATTCACATTACGGCGAGATAACAATTTTTCGACCCTCAAGGACATGCCGGTCTTCTGCGCCAGGTACTTCCCCACATCCTCAGCGGTCACGGTGTAGAAGACGCGTGACACGTAGAGTTGCGTGGTGGGTACTTCGGCACGGAGCGGGCACAGCTGCTCCGGTGCGTTCGGTGCGGCGGTCCCACACTGATTGCGACAAGTCGGTTTCCTCTTCTTCCTTTCAACAAGCACGAAACCTTCCTTGTCGCGGCGGCCGCGGCCCTTCTCAGGACTCGGAGGCAAAGCGCCACGATTAGGTTCGTTGCAACTCTGCTTCTTCCCCTTGCGAGGTAGTCGCGCGGGTTGAGTCGCGGCGACAGCGGCGTAGTCACGTTGCGGGGTGGACGTGACACGTGACGGCTCGGAGACGCGTGCGACACGAGCGGCGGGGGCAGCGGGCGCGGGCGCGGTCGCGGGCGCATCGCTAGCTGGATAATCGGCTGCCACGGGTGATGCTAACGTCGACACAAAACTGCTTGCCGACACATTCAGCTGCGCACCGCGGCGAACGTTGACATTGGATGCCACGGGGTCGGGTGACCTACATACCGACTGTGTATTGCGCAATGAATCAACTTCACTGCGCAGCTCGGCGATGGTACTTTGAGCGGCATCCATCTTCAGCTGCATCTGTGCCACGGTAGACTTCAACGCTTTGATATCCTTCAGCAGGCTCGTACAATCAATATGGTCGAAGTCCAGCGGCGGCACACGATGCAGGTTGCGGGCGACGAAGGAGGGCACGTCATCAGGGTCAGTCACCTTGAACATGTGTATGATGTCCTGTAGACTGCGCTGACCATGTTCGTCCCTCCTGTACATCTTCATCTTCTCGGTGATGTTGAGCGCTTCGTAGAAGACAGTCCTGGCCTTGTGGATCTCATCTTCAGAGAAACTCGACTTGCAGATCTGCATCGCCGAGACCTCATCCATGACATCCAGTCGATCTTGGAGGAAGGCTAGTAGTTCGTTAGCCACGAGTTTTTCGGAACTCATGGCGACTAAACATGCATCGGCCGAAGCCGCGCGATACGTGAATATTGAATTCTGAGCGGTGCAATACGACACGTCCACTCGCAAACGTGCTCCGCACTGCACTGCGTATTAAGGACCAAAGCGATTTCATAAGGGTTTTGCAACTAGGGGTTGCATTATCCGTTAAATTTTCGTATCCGGATAATTCGGATAGTAGTGAGCCTTACTATTCGGATATCCGGATATTTCGGATAATTCGGATAATTGAAAAATATACATAAAAATTTAATTACAACAAGGAAAATGGGTTTTTAAAGTATAAGTATTTATTAATTTATACTTAAAAAACGTTAGGCATGATGACAGTAACTAAAACTCACTAAAATTATTTATTTCTTCAATAAAACTTGGGTCATGGAATACAAAACACGCATTTATTTTTTTATTCATAGTGAGATTCATATTTATTTTAATAAAATAAAACTACGAAATACGGCAATCTGCCATGATAGGCTGATCACCAATCAGAGCAAATGACGTCATCTCTGAGTTAACTATACAAGCATCTTGTTTCGTTAGCAGCACTGGTTATCTGTATTATTTACGATTCAACTTTGTTTTCACCGAGTTAGGTCTAGTGGTTTTATTAAATCGAAAGTGAAATAACCATGTCACGATGGAACAAGGATTCACTAAGGTTTCATGCGGACTTGTGACACCGATCCCATCAAATGATATTCCATAAATTCTCCATATCATGGCAACTGAAATTTGAATAAAATACATAATAAGATCACAGTGATGCGAGACGAAACCTAACCTCAAAAAAGTTTATTTATTATTATTAAATTTAGACCTCAAACAATAATCATTATACCACATACTATTTTAAAATTCCTGCAAAACAAAATAAAAACTTACGTCAAAGTGATCTTCACAAAAATAAAGGTGAGTACTAGGCAATATCGCTATTGAATCAAACAAATACAAACCTCTGTGGTTTACATAGTGTTATTATTATAAGTTTCTGTGTAATATAATTTTTAAGATGATAAATAAATAAAAAAAAAAAAAAAAAAAAAAAAAAAAAAAAAATCCCGCCTTGCAAGTTTAAGCCACTTGTCACGTATGGTTTTCTTATGCGGAATTGACACAAATAACTTATTAGGAGTTTTTATTGATGTATTCTTACACTAAGGGACCGCACACCACTTGTACACTTTCCAATTCATATTTAATAACACAAAATAACAAAATTATTCAATGACGGCTAGTGTTTACGTTAAGTTTACTCAGACGTGACGTCACAAGCGACACCATGACACGGACAAGCGTTTTGGTGCGAATTTCAAATTAAAAGACTAAATTGTTAGTTTTTTTCCTTTAGTAGGAAAAAAACTAACAATTTAGTCTTTCGAGACAAAAATATTAAGCTAAAAAAAGTGACGCAATAACAAAATTCAACACTGTATGATATAGACACATCAGCCATAGGCTGCTCGTCTATTAACAAATAAATAAAATAAACCTTTAATTTCTGCAGAAAAATGTTATTCATTGTAAATAATATATATTTTCGAATATAATAGAACAGTTTTTCAAAATCTGTCATCATGCCTATTCGCATAGAAACTGAACAACATAGAGATTAAAAATAAGAGTATCGATCAAATGGGTTGAAAAACTAAAATATCTATGAAATAAAAACGGTTTACTTCTTTCCATCGAACTTATTTTTTAACATAAATACAAATCCTTCCTCCGTAACGTAACGTAAATCAACCTCCTGTTTTATTAGGCAGGTACTCTAAAATGATTTAAACAAAGAAACAACACAGTCATGAGACCAACTTACAAGTGTACACACACACGTTTATGTTATATATCAATCAAATTAAATAAACATCTCTTTCCATCGAACCTCGGTCTGTGTCGGTGTCGTCGAATCACTGACCAACCAGTGTCAACGATAGTGTTGCGATTGCGCGCTACCGCTAGTGTAGGTCTTGCTTGTTTATAGCTTCAGATTCAGAAACACGCACGAATTAATATATTTTTATTTTAACAACACAAAGTATTGTATGCATTAAATGTATAACATTTCTAAAATGCTGGATGCGTTGTTGTGTTGTGTCGTGAATTAGAAAAATCAACTGTAGGTAACTATCCGTATTATTCGTATTATCCGGATAAAGGAGCTCCCATTATCCGGATAATAAAATTAGCGGATATCCGGATAATTCGGATATCCGGATATCCGGATTGCAATCCCTATTTGCAACCGATGGCAAAACCCTAAAAAGAAGGTGCTGTAAATAGAGGTGTGTGGTGCACTCCAGGGAAAAAACGCAAAGGCCGGCCCAAGACAATAATTCTGGACGATTTTGACAAATGTGCCATACGGAGCAAAATTCAACAATTTTATACTGTTCGAAAAGAGGTACCGACTCTAAGGAAGCTACATAGAGTACTAAAAGAAGACATAAATTTTGGTGGTGGAATTTCTAGTCTGCACAGTGTTTTGAAAGAAATGAGATATCAATATAAACAAGTACGACAAGTGCGAGTGTAACTCGCGCGCCGAGGGTTTTGAACTTTTGTCGATTAGGTAGGTGACGACCTCTTGGCGCGGTGGGCTTACAACGCAGGAGGTTGCGGTTTGTTTCCTGCCTCGGGACTAATATTTGTAGGATCTTTAGATTATTTGTTCGGATGTTCTAGTCCTTTTCTGTACACAAAAATAAATCATCTTATACTTTATTAAGTATAACAGCTATCGTAGTAATACCAATAACACAAGCTTTGCTTAGCTTGTGGGTAAATGATACTGTGTGGATTATCTAGGATACATACCTATCTCTTCTCAAAAATTTTGAGAACAACGGTTTTGGTGCGCTGTGAAACTCCTATTACAGTTACTACAGAGATTAGTGGGTGGGTAAGTGGGTTGGTACCTACAATTTTTTTTCGGCTTTTTTCAACCTATTTCACTAAGTATGAAACTTAGACGATTTTCAAAACCTGTTTTGAATTGTCGAAATCCATACCTTTGATTTGATATTACTCTCAATGAAATAGCCCCCATTGTATGAAAATTAGTTTTTTGACCATATTTCAAAAAGTATTATATTTACAGACTTCTCTATATTTTTCCTGTAAAATATAGATCTATATCTACAAATGCTTAGTACATTTTACATCAATCACTCTGCAATCTTCGGAGATAAGGGGGGGGGGGGAATGGTCAATTTTTCGACTTTTTTCAAAATATTTCGAAAAGTATAAAACTTATCGAAATTTCAAAAACTGTTTTGGACTGTGCAAATTGATACCCCACTCGGGGGGGTAGTTTCCCCTTTAGAAAATTATCCCCCCCCTTTTTGACCATATTTCAAAAAGTATTATTTTTACAGACTTCTCTATATTTTTCCTGTAAAATATAGATCCATATCTACAAACACTTGGTACATATCATATCGATCGCTCTGCAATATTCGGAGATATGGGGGGGGGGGGTACCGGTCAATTTTTCGACCTTTTTGAAAATATATCAAAAAGTATAAAAAATATCGAAATTTTAAAAACTGTATTGGAATGTACAAACTTATACCTTTCATTTGATACCACTTTCGACTTTGTACGTCCCATTTAAAATTTCGATTTCAAAATTTGTATGGAATATCTTCATTTTGATTTTTCATTTACATATTTTCATTTATCTTTCTATAAATATGTGCGGGCGCACAAAATGTATTATTATTTCAAATTTCAAGTCAATAGCTGCAGTAGTTTCTGAGATATTAAGGATTCAAAACACAAAACAGACCCAAAGCGATTTCATAAGGGTTTTGCAACCGATGGCAAAACCCTAAAAATGTCAGTCAAAACGAAAAATACTTATAGAGCGGCATGATATTGTGGTTTGGCGTGCCAAATATTTGCGGACGATGAAGCGATTGAGAGAAACAAAAAAAACAATTGTTTATGTAGATGAGACATACATCCATACTGCGCATGAAGTCAACAAGTGCTGGCAAGGCCCAAATGAACCTGGGGTATCTAAAGCCATTTTCCTGGGTGAAAGATTATATTATCGTACATGCTGGTACCCAGAATGGATTTGTAGATAATTGTTTACTTGCATACAAGGGTAAAAATACTTCAGCAGATTATTATCACGACATGAATGATGAGAACTTTACGAAATGGGTAACACAAAAACTTATACCCAATCTTACCGAACCATCGGTGATTGTGATGGATAATGCATCTTATCACAGTGTACGTATAAATAAACCTCCAAGTTACAGTGACAAGAAAGACAGAATGAAAGAATGGTTAAACGATAAAGGAATATCATTCCCAGAAAATGCAATTAAAGCTGAATTATTCGATTTAATAAAAAATAAAAAAAGGTGATCCTGTGTAAAAAATAAATCAATTACTTGAAGCACATGGTCACACAGTTGTCAAGTTACCGCCGTATCATTGAGATTTGAATGCAATAGAATTAATATGGAGTTTAGTTAAACGAGATGTTGCAGCAAAGAATGTTAATGTATCAGCCAAGGAATTGCTGCCCATAATAAACGAATGCTTCAATAATATTACTACTGCTCAGTGGCAAAAAGAATGTGAACATGTGAAGCATGTTGAAGAAAAATATTGGGAACAGGACCATTTAATGGACAATTTACAAGAATTTATCATAAATGTAACAGAATCCGAAGATGAAACAGATGAGTCCGACAGTGAATGCTCCAAAGCTCGCTCAGACATAAGCGGCATTGAATACTTATATTCAGATTTTGATTATGGTACTGATTAAATTATTATCTATAATCGTAAATTTTTGCTGTATATTAAGATAATATTAATAAAATCATAAAATGTCTCCATGTTTTATTTTTTAAGTCCGTAATTAATAATGTTGATTAAAGCCAGCACTTAAACCAAAGTAGAATCATGCATTTATTTTTGGCTCATCAGATCACAGTCATCACATCACATAACACCTGTGTTGTGCTATGGTAGCCGATTTTAATCAGCATTATGCTAAGATCAAGGAACTTATACCCAATCTGGAATGCGAACAAGCTGCCGATACGCGGTCCGAGCGAGATAGCTTCGCGACAGCCCTCTGTCCCTTTCAGGATCAGCATCACCAATCACAACAAATGAATATGGCTGACGGGCTGCCAGTCTAACTTATTTTATATTCTACTTATGATCTTTTCTTTTTTTATTGACATTTCAATATAGTGTCCAAATTATTGCTAAAAAAATGTTATCATTCTAACAGATACTTGGAAAATATTAGAAAATATAAAGAACGAAAATTAATGCTTTTTAGTAAGACATGTCAAATTTATTTGTTCCTACCACTTCTACTAAATTCGGGAAGAATCCGCCTGGCAACACTTTAGAAAGGGACACAGGGCTGTCGAAGCGCTTTCTCCCTCGGACCGGATTTATCACTGACCAAGTGATTGTCTATAATAGACTTAGGGTCATACACCTAAGGTTTATTTTATATTGGTGTCACATTCCAGTGGGGCTAAGATGCATGCCACGAGAGACGACACGCGCGAGACGAGTAATTTAGTCGTCGTCAGTTATTTTCTCGTTTACTCTAAGATGCGCACCACGAGATACATAATACTCATTGTCGAGAAGTTCTTCTCGCGTAGAGATAGCCACTCAGACGAATACCCGTTTATTTCATTCAATTGTTTATGGTTTTAGTATGCTGCTAGGAAGAATTAGAATAACCTTCATAATTTTCACCTCCTTATTGGTAGTTTGAACATTTTCACTGGCAGAATCGATGGTAGAATGGTGACAAAACGGAACAAATTCCTAAAAAAAAAAACAGAAACTATTTCAACATTTGCGCGCAAACCCTGCCTCAACTTTTTGTACCGATTGCAAGAAGGCATCGCGAAAACGTAAGTAAAAATAAAATATTAGTGCAGTTTATGTATAGTAAATATATGTATGTTAGCAATAGTATGTTTCCTTATGCACTTGCCTCAACCAATCTTACAACAAGGCCAAGAAAATATGTAAGTAAGTACATACATTCGTATTGATTTGTCTGAACTTATTAAACACGCTACCGAGTGATTGTTTGTTTCATATGACCTAAAATATGTTTGTTATTCAATCCATTAAAGCCAAAATCATCTAGCTCAATTGATCAGGGAAAACGGACTTAGAAATCTTAGGCTTGACTTTGAAATTAGCTAGGTAATCCCGACAGCATCATTAACCCTTACCTAACTATTCATCCGCTCTACCTACAAACTCTACCTATAATGCTATCTTTGTTTCAGACGGTAATCATCATCATCAAGCCAACCCAACACGCCACAACAAATGTAGTACTTAGAATAATATCATGTAGTAGACAGATAGACATTTTATTGGTAAAAATTAAATTATTACAAGTCAATATATAAGATAAGTTAGTATGCACTTAAAATAAAATAATATCACCTATAAAAAAACAATGTGTATTATTTTAATTATCAATGCATTAAAAAGGGTTTGAATAGTGTCTGCATTGGTGCCGGCTCCACAGCATCCAAGTGCTCTCCCAATTTCCCTTCTTCTAATAGGATCCTGTAACAACATTGTTTCCAGTCGCCTAGGCATCTAAAACTGCCCTTTAAGAACCCATTAGTACGCTCTATACCTTTTTTCTTTTAACAACATATCCTTTTCTAAGGATGAGATTCTTAAAGAACTTAAATCTTTAGATATAACTAAAGGACCTGGTCCTGATGGCTTACCCCCTTTTTTCATTAGACATACTGCGGACACCATTGTCTCTCCTCTACATACCTTATACAACCGAAGCCTCAAAGAAGGCAATATTCCTAATCTATGGAAAACTGCACATATTACACCGGTTTTTAAACAGGGCAGTAAGAAAGATGTCAGTAACTATAGACCTATCTCACTCTTGTCTACTTTGTCGAAGGTTTTAGAGCGCCTTATACATAACAAAATATACCCTAGCCTACACAAAATTATAATACCTGAACAACATGGTTTTGTTAAAAAGCGTTCCACAGTCAGTAATTTACTACTTTACACCAATAATATTTTTCACTGCATGGATAATCGTATTCAAGTCGACTCAATTTACACAGACTTCTGTAAAGCATTCGACAAGGTAGACCACGAGATACTTCTAAGAAAGCTTGCATTTAACGGAATTCGAGGAAACTTACTCAGGTGGTTCTCCTCCTATGTCAGGAATAGAACCCAACGTATTGCTTTAAATGGATACACCTCTAAGATCATTAAAGTTACATCTGGTGTAGCCCAAGGATCCATACTTGGACCACTGTTGTTTGTTCTTTTTATTAATGACATTAAAAGCTGTTTTAAGCACACCCAGTTCTTACTCTATGCTGATGACCTAAAAATTTTCCGTAAAATCACTTCAGTCCAGGATTGTATTTGTCTGCAGGAAGACCTCGACCGCCTTACCACATACTGCATAGAGAACAAACTACATCTCAGCTTACCTAAATGTAAATCCATCACTTTTTCTAAAAAACTCAAGACTATAGGCTTCACCTATTCTTTATGTAACTCTCCGCTTGAAAAGGTACCTATTATTAAGGATCTAGGTATATTAATTGATTCAAAGCTTCACTTTGATGCTCACATTGAGAATATAGTTAGTAAAGCTTTTAAGCTTTACGGCTTTGTTATGCGTATATGTGTTCCCTTTAAAAGGCCAGAATCTTACCTTCTTCTCTATACATCTTTAATAAGATCTCAGCTTGAGTACGCTACATCTGTATGGAATCCTTTTTATGATAAATACGACAATCGCATTGAAGGCGTACAGCGTAAATTCTTGCGCTCTACAAACTACCGATGCTTCCGTTCGAGGTCCTCTTACGATCAACTACTTTGGAAATACTCACTTCCTTCATTGAAACAGCGAAGAATGCTCCTTGATCAACTCATGTTATATAATATCTGTCATAATAAGTTCGATTGTAATAGTTTAGTCAATCAAATTTGTGTACATGTACCATATTGTTCACGCCCAATCAGAGAGAACCGTAAACGTGCGTTTTTCGCTCCTACTCCTTGCAAAACGAACGCAGGTATGCGAGCTCCATTGCATAGAATGACAAAAGCTTATAATGAGTACTTCTCTGAAACTGATCTATTTGCTACTTCACCTGCATTATATAAGAAGGCTATCAAACTTATCATGTCTTCTGATACTAATTTAGAATAAGATTCTAACTGTAATGTTCTTCTGTGCAATTATCAAGATCTATATAAATGTATAATTTAGAAATAATTATTTCAAATGCCAAGTGTTCAATAACGTTCACTAACATCACCCCCTTTTTAATAGTAACCTGTGGATAACGGGGCTGGTTACACTTTTAGAAATAAGTTAACTTAAGTACATTTAATTAATATATAAGTGTGATTGTTTGTTATCCCTAATAAAGAAAAATAAAAAAAAAGAAAAATAAAAAAAAAAATACCATTGCGCACTCTGCAATGCCGGCTAGAGGTTAAAACAGTAGCATGCACTTGTTCTTGCAGTTACAAGCAGCCACAACTTTACCAGCATAGAAATTGAATATATATATACGTAGGCTTTATGAGCTTTATTCTCGTTGATCTCGTTCGCTTAAAATTGCAGCAGAACCTACAACAAGATAAAATTATGTAAGCATATATGTAGGTATGTATCCAAGTACCTAATTGGTACCTAAATTGTAGTCAGCAAGCGATGGCATTATAGGTTACAACCGAGATGGGTTAGAATTAGGTAGGTAGGTACTCACTTTTATATGAGCAGGTACGCCAGAACTATTTTGCGGCTCCAAATCGGCCGTTAACCGGGAAATGAAATATTCCTTAATTGGTTTATTGATGCGCCATAGTCGATGAAACTCAGAATCGGGGACATCCAGAGGGTCACAAGCAAAACATCTCTTCCGGTCCTCTCTAGTATTAACAAATAATGTTCACATGGAACCGCGATAACCAACAAAATTCAAAGAAAAATTCATGAATATCTTCTCGTCAATTTTCTCGTGCTCAAATTGAAGGACGAGAGTTCTTCCCGCGCTAAACTGTCAGAAGTTGAGACAATGTGGCGCGCATCTTAGCGTTTGACGAGAAAGGTGACCACAGATAAGATATACATTCACTTAAATCGTTCACGTGATGAGACGAGATGAAAAAAGGTGGCGCATCCTAGCATCAGTCGAGAAATCGAGATAGCGCCATTTTTCAAGAGATAACGAGTCGAGAAACGCTTCTCGTGGCGCGCATCTTAGGCCTACAGGTTGGGTATAAGTTCCTTGGCTAAGATACATACCAACCTACCTACTTAATAGCAAGTGAATGTTTTTAAACTAACGCGATCTGAACACATAATGATTAGTAATTAACGAGTATTTATCCTTTTTTTTTTACGCGATAAATACCCGATAATTACTAATCAAAACACTAATAGCAAGTATAAAAAAAAATATACCTACAGATGACAACAGTTGGTGTCTATGCATGATTTCTTTCTACCAAGTATCAAAAACTTTTAGTCGCACTGGCAATGACAGAGCAGTGTTGTCAACGCAACAAAAGTAGTAAATTGGCACACGCGCGACCTCAATTCCTACGACGACGACGGTTCTCTTTTTGAACAGACTTCTACGTGAAGTTGGCAAAAGTTTCCTCAAATCACCAAGAGGAATAAAATTGCCAAAACAAAAAAAAAAAAAAACTAATTTTCAAGTTACGCTTACGTAACGACTGGATAACGTACAATAGTGGTTTCTAATTTCTTTGGATTTACTGGCTTATATTATAAGAAATTTATTTAATTTGTGAACAATCATTTAACACTAACAAATGTGAATCATATTAATGTAATTATATAGGTATATCAAAAGTAATGTCCTAACTTCATGCTGATAACTAACCACAACCGATAACCCTTTACGGGAGTCACAAAATCTATCTAACCTTTAAAGCATTAGGTACATAATATCATCAAGAACGAGAGTAAACAAAGACCCATGTTTAATAAAATTCAGATACAACAGCCAGCCGGACCCACCCGGATCCGTATCGATCGGTTGAATGACGTTTGCAAATCGCATTATCAACCGTCTTCCTGAGAAATAAGCTATCAGATCTGACTTTTACCAATAATCGTGATTTCGCTCAGAGTAATCGGTGATAGTTCTGCTTTCGATCAGCTGTGCAGCGGGAAGTGACACAATATTAAGTGGTTTGGATTGATCGCTGACATTATGTCACAGATAACAATGTTAAGGATCGGCAGTCGCGTTTTGGACGCTGCCGCAGTCGGTTCTTGGCGCGGGCTCGGTCCCGACCTGTTAAGTTCTGGTTTGGAGTCGAAGCCGGTGCGAAGGCACGCCCACAACATGGCCCGCGAGAAGGCGGTGACGCTCGAGACGCTCAACACTAACATGATCAAGCTGGAGTACGCGGTGCGCGGCCCGCTCGTCATCCGCGCCGGGGAAATAGAGAAGGAGCTTGAGAAGGTGAGCCTGCCGCACGACTCGCGTGACTATTCGTGCCGGTAATAATACCAATAGTAATACGCGTATATACCTACATCACAAAATATCAACTTATTAGTTTGCAACATTTGGAACACGAGCATGTCAATATTAATTGGATTCTTCAACATGTTACTTTTCCTAGTCAAAATTACCTCAAGAAGTGTTAAGTAGTACTTACTTACCTAATCTTATTAAAAGAATGAAGATTCCATTATAATTGTTTGATGATCGTTATCATTATCACTCACCTTATCCACACAAGATTATCTGAGATAGCTTATTTTAGTTTTGTTTGTTTTCTGTGTACATAAATGTTAGGAACATTTTATGGCATGGCGGCCATTCAGGGCAGGTAATATAAAATTAACACTCATATCAGTCTAGTCAAGGTCACCTCTCACAAACCAGTTTGTTTGTGCTATGTTTCTTTTGTGGAAACACTCCATACTTCATTTGTTGATGATGATAAACATAATTGAACTCTGCTTGTAGTAAAATATTTAATTTACTCAGTACCTACATAATTTTAATCTATTAAGGTTTTCCGTTTGTGTGGAAACCACGTAGTCACCCATCTGTGAATGTATATACAATGAGATGCACCTTGTATGCAATCAGTGGCAAGATTCATACTAGACTTATATGCAACAAGCCAAGAATTGACTGTGAACACTGATGATTACACAGTTCATGTCACAGTGAACAATAAAAGGGAATATGCTGTTAGAAACCTTGAACCATACACTGACTGGTGAATGGTGCTTCCAATGAAGTGTTTCAAATATAGGATTACTTTGTGTACTGACATGGACTACGATCACGATCATACATCATCAGTCAGTATTTTGTTAAGTATCTAGCAGCTAGTTGAGTTATTTTTTTTGGCATACACTCAAAAACTTCCTCAGCTTCCATTACAGTGCAAATTTAGCAAATTCAATTATACACTAATTTTAGTCTTTTATTGTTCGATACACATTCTAGCATTTGTAATGTTGTATTGAGCATCCTACGTATAGGTCAGTTTGACTCCTCCAAGATCTGCTCAGTTCAAACACTCTCAAAGCTAGCTAATGTGTTCTTATACTATTACTATTTTGCATTATCTTCTTCTATTACTCAAGATAGCCGAGTGATATTGACTACTTCCACATTTACTAAATTACCGTGACTTGAATTAATAGAATCTTGAGAATGACTGAAACAGTGCTATCAGTTGTGTGGAATAGTATCAATCAGTGCAGCATTCTATCACATTTGAATCTATTGTAATTGAAATGTTATCTATTATCTATCACATTGCATGTTTTCTCAGTTTCTTCAGTTGTTGACACCTCTGTCATCAGTCATCACATCACTACACATTTCCTATTCACAGCATAATGATGACATCGTCAGCTAAGGTATGATACAGTACAGAATGGCCGGATTTTCCTCTGGCATTGGCTTGTTATTACATTATTATAAAGTATTGACTAATTGATACATTTTGACGACCTCTGTAACACGGTGGGCGAAGGTCTGCCTGCAACGCAGGAGGTTGCGGGTTCGATTCCCGCCTCGGGACAAATATTTGTACGATCTGCAAATATTTGTTTCGAGTGTTCTGGTCGTTTTCTATGTATATTAAAAAATATCTATCTATGAACATTATATTTATTTATGTACTAGGTAAATAATATTGCATACTGTCGTGTTTTACAATACAATATTATATACCTACTATAAAACGCTGACGACGTCATAAAAACCACCATCGTAAAAAAAACCGCAGACTTAGTATTAACTGAATGTAAAAAATCTAAAAAAATGTATGTACTTGTATATTATCGTGTATATCAGTTATCTAGTACCTACCCATAACACAAGCTCTGCTTAGCTTAGGGCTAGATAATGCTGTGTTAATTCTTGTGTTATTCCAGTGTTACTTATTATTATTATTTGTCTCATAATGATTATGGGTATTATGTTTAATATACTACACCAAAGAACTGCTGATGTGGGTTCCCTACTTCTAATAAAAATATATATCAGGCAACATGTGCGTGTGTGCCCGTGTGTGTGTGTGTGAGTAGGCTCAACACAACGAACAAGCACCGCTCCAGGATGAGCAGAGTGATGACCACCTTGTAATCAAGTTGTCATTCAGTACTTAATTGATGTACTTAATGATTCGCTTCTGCTCGCGGCTTCGCATACGCTTTCCGGAGATAAAAAATAATATTATTATAATGTTGATCCAGGTCTAGACTAAATGCAAATTTAAAACTGATCCATACTTCGGTTTTGGCATAAGTACGGAGTACGGAGGCAGAGATAAGATCCAAATATTGGTATTTTAAGAATGATTGTAAAGGAAGCCGCTATACGAAGCTTTAGTAACCGGTGGCTGCCTTGTTCCAGGGGGCCAAGAAGCCGTTCGGCAAGGTGATCCGCGCCAACATCGGCGACGCGCACGCCATGGGCCAGCGCCCCATCACCTTCCTCAGACAGGTCACTCTCTTCACTTATACACATTACATTACATTACATTACTCAAACAGGTCACATGGACCCACTCCACGGACTGTTATGTCGTAGGGAATTCCTTAAAACTACCATTAAATTAATTAATTACCCGAGGACCTCACCTACTAATAATTTTGAGTGTTGTCCTAGGTCCTATCATTAGGAATTAGAACAATACGTTATAATTTAGTGTCTGCTAAGTCACACATTATTTGCGACATAGCTCGCAAATATAATATAATAGAAGCTCTAATAGAGCCTAAACCAGTTTAGCGACAACAGTTCTGTGCTGAATCGATAGCTGCGGCCGCCGTCACCTGTTTACTGTAGGGGTCGTACAAGGTCACAGTAAATCGACGACGGCTTGCAGTTTAATGATGTAAGTAGGTGCATAGAAGCCTAGTACAGTAGATTCAGGTCATTGTGATTATATACTAACCTACCTTAGTTGGTTTGTAAGGATGTGGATGCGATTTTATTGATATTACGTATAGTTACCATGACCTTTGTCTCCTTTATATTGCACCCTGGATTCAGCGATGAAGTAAAAGTTGTTGATTCTGATATAATAATTTTGTTGAATAGGATGAAACTCGCTAGTTAACTTAGCTACTGCACGACCATAATCTATCTCACTCACAACAGTAATACTTTTAATGACCCAATGTGTCACAATTCCGCACCGTACCGTACCTAAACTTGATCAGCTTATAACGATAAATGAAAAGTGAATGTAATGTTCAGGAGTGATGTTGCTTGCAGATGCTGGCGTGCTGCAGCTACCCCGACCTCATCAAGTCGTCTGATTTCCCCGCGGACGTGAAGCAGAGAGCCGCGGAGTTCCTCGCCGCGTGCGGGTGAGCTGCTCCCTCTAGGGGCTCCCTGCAGCCAGCTCTCTGTACCCTGAGCCTCGGGGGTTATGTAGTTAGTCAGCGATGGGGCGCCGGCGCCGGACCGATGCATCATCACTATGAACTTTAGCCTACAATAATTGTAAAGCAGCATGCTCCGGCTTGGTATAGGTATAGTTGCGCATCTGACTGGGCTCCGCCGAGTCCGGTCCCGTCCTAGTCGAGGGGAAGTGAGTAATTACACGCACTTATTATTTAAAATGTTCACATTGATGATTGTTAGAATTAAGTAGGCCAAGTATCTAGCTAGAGTAAAGTTGTAGGAAATAGCCATTTATTTTCATTTTCAATAATGAATTTCTTTGCAAAGACTAATGTTTAGGTATCAGCAACCGAAGCCTTTGGTGCAAAAATACAGCGTGTCATATTTTTAGTTAAATCAATCTAATCCATTTTCTGCTATCTTTCTAAAAGATTAAAAAACCTGGTTTTTACTTTTCTCTAACTAAAATTGCCCTGTCCTTTAGTCCGGTTATAATAATTCTAAAGACTAATTGATGCGCGTGTGGTTAACTGGACCGCAGAGTCGCATCGATTAGTCACCAGTCATTGTTTCAAACAATATTAGAGCGAGCAGCGAGACAGAGCTTTGGGATGCTGTACTAGCTATCTCTTTCGCTTGCTACGTGTGTTATCTGCGTAACCGTGTGCTGTCGACCTGGTTGCAGCGGGCAGTCGGTGGGCGCGTACAGCGCGTCGCAAGGCATCGAGCTGGTGCGCCGGCGCGTGGCGGAGTACGTCGCGCGCCGCGACGGGCACCCCGCGCGCTGGCAGGACATCTGCCTCTCCAACGGAGCCTCCACGGCCATCAAGAACTGTCTGCAGCTCTTCTGCAAGGACATAGACGGCAAGCCTTCCGGTGAGACACGTTACAACTCGCTGGTGGTCAACGCAGAAAGACATTTGAAACTAATTTATTATTATTCTCTTGAAATGTGGAAGACGCTACAGGTGTTCCGTCCTCCGTTGTACAGGGCTTGAAACAACTGTAATGAAGGCAAGGCTGCCCAGAACATTTTGAAGACCTTTTCCTAAAACATATTTATTTTCAGTGACGGTAGAGTTAGTGTAGGCAGTAGACATAGTTAATAGTCTTCGAGTACTCCCTACTTATTAGCGGTTCCATTTGCGCAGCCGTGCAGCCTCAGAAGGCCCTCTAAGGCCTCAGAGGCCTTAGAGCTATGCACATCACAAATGAATCATAAACAATGAGTGACCTGCCGCGACTCCATTTGCTTTTATCTTTACTTTCTGACATATTGTGCAAGCCGACAGGTGACTCGCTACTAAAAAATGTATAGAGTGAAATCTGGTATCAAATAAAAGGTACCAGTTTGTATTGTACATATCAAAACAGTTTCCGAAATTTCATACTATATATTTGTAAAAGGTCGGAAAATTTACCAGTACCTACTCCCTAATCTCTGAAGCAACTGGTACCTTATACCATATTTGTATAGGTCATAATCGACAAAAGTTGGAAACTCTCGACGTGCGGGAATTATATCCACTGCCGAACATGCCTTCACGGAAGAGTTGCTACATGCAGCAGTGTTAAGAGAGGTTGACCGTAGATGGTTGTGTCCCTCAGGCGTGATGATCCCGATCCCGCAGTACCCGCTGTACTCGGCGTCGCTGGCGGAGTACGGGCTGGCGCAGGTGGGCTACTACCTGGCGGAGGAGCAGGGCTGGGCGCTGGACGTGGCGGAGCTGGAGCGCGCCAAAGCAGAGGCCGGCGCCGCCGTCAGCGTGCGCGCGCTCGCCGTCATCAACCCCGGGAACCCCACGGGACAGGTGACCGCCCGCCTTACTGTGTACCACTCAACTAGTCTACACTGCATCGAGTACGTATCCAGTAGAGGCGCCATACTAAAACCGCACATCTCTGCAACACCTCGGTGTTTGAGCACATAGATATTTAGAGAAGGAACAAGCTGGTTTCGGCTATCGATATCGATACTACAGCTCCAGCATGACATCGCACAATATTAACATGTAATTTTTTTTTGCTTGTGATATTTGAACTATTGATCTAAGATGTATAGTCACAGATTTTGCTGTTTTAATGTTACCAGTTGAAATATTTTTTTATACCTAGGTTTATGTGATTGTATTATGTATGTTGAATGGTCCCGTAAGAATTTTATTGTACTTCGAGGAATTCTTTTCACATCGGATTACATTTCTTCGCAGGTCACATTATTTTACAAAACAACACAAACATTATCTTTAAAGATAACTAGGTAAAAACTATAAGACGAGAAAACTGGATTCCGACGAAGTAAGGCGTCATCTATTCTCGACATTATAAAGAAAATTTATAACTAATATAATTATAATATATTAGTATAATTGTACTGATAATTATTACTAGAATACTACAATACAATGTTAAATAAAATAAACAAAGTAGCATTATTGAATTAAAAATCATTAATATGACTCTCTAAAACATTGATAGAAGAATCAGTTTTACCGCATCCCTTTTTATTAAATGTCATTGTTTCGGCCAGTCAGAATATGTGCTACTTCTTATTATTCTGTGTAATTTTTGGCAGAATATTTTAGTAAATAATTATTATAATTTCAACTCTACTGGATACATACTTGATGGCTCACACTCATCTATAGCATGACCTCACTAAATGATTACAAATATTTATATTATTATGATCTACTGATTTGCCGTGTGGTGCCGGCATAGAATTTCACCATCCCAACTCTTCCCGTGGTGCTGTGAGAGGCGAATAAGGGAAACACACCGGGGGGCGGTAGCGCCCTCTACAGAACAACTCCACAGAACTGCGATCCCAACCCGCATGCTAAGCGTGGGTATTATGGGCAATAACCCCCTTTATGATGACAACAGCCATAAAATGGCCCCCAGTTCCCGACCGCCTCGCTATTCCTGGCCATGGAAGCGGCCATGGTAACGGCGGAGCAGTGGGTGCTAGGAATCCGGGCTACCTCAGGCTACCACACACCACACACACTGACTCTGGAAATGTTTAACGGATGCAGTCTGAGGCTTCATCACCATATAGGGCAGTTGGAAGTGGAGCTAGAGAACATTAAATGGCATGTTCTAGGATTATGTGAAGTCCGTAGAGAGGGGGAGGACACTGTAACCTTAGACTCGGGCCATCTTCTCTACTTTCGCGAGGGTGATAAAACATCCCAGGGTGGCGTAGGTTTCCTCGTCAATAAGGCCCTCTCTAACAACGTGGAAGAATCTCCAATGTGTCGACCAGAGTAGCGTACCTGATCCTTCGGCTGTCTAAGCACTACAGCTGAAGCTCATTCAGGTCTACGCACCGACCTCGACACACTCGGATGATGAAGTGGAGGATTATGTACGAAGATATCCAAAGCCTAACATCACACCACCAAGGCTCACTTCAACGTTGTTATGGGGGAATTTAAGGTGGGCACCCAGACTGGCAGCGAATCCTGAATAGGCCCCCATGGTTCTGGTGTTCGAAATCATAGGGGATGAATGCTCTTCAACCTCCTGGAGAAAGAGGGGCTGTTCTTAATGAACTCTTTCTTAAAGAAACCTAGCAAGTGGGAAAAAAAATGAGATTGGCTTCATCATGACGGATAGCAAGCATAATATACAGAGATGTCTCAGTGATCAACAGGTTCAATACCGGATCTGATTATCGACTCCTTCGAGGCTCTCTGAATATCAATTGAAAGCTTGAGAGAAACCGTCTGATGAAGTCCACGCTCCGACAAACCCAATCCAAATCATGGCGGGCAACGAGAATTTTCAGCAGCTTCGCGGGGATAGATTCGCTGCCTTGGAACCCACTGATGTCGCTGACGAGACCCTAGTAGACCCTACAATCTGGTCGAAACGCTGAGAAACGAGGGCATCAAGTTTTGCAAAAAGCAGCGTACTGGTAAGAAGTCCAAACTCTCGGATAAGACTCTTGGGCTGATGACAATAAGACGGGAAACCACCCGGGCGACTTCCTCAGAGAGGTCAGACCTGAACAAGCGAATTACGAAAATGGTGAACGGCGCGACCTTCGGAGCTCTAATACACACCTCATTGAAGAGGAGATAGAGCGAAACCGAGGGTCCAAGGTATTCACTCAGCAGCTTGGAAGGAGCCACCTGACGAAGCTTACAATTACAATCAAAACGAAGCCAGAGATATCGGCCGAGACAGAGGAGTTTTATGGCCGTTTATATGCTGCACATGCTCCCCGTTCCCAACGAGACGACCACGATTCTAGAGCCACCTTGATACGTTAGTATACCGACGATTCATATTTATATATTAACTGCCAGTTATTAGTTAAGACGAGATCGTATTAGCAGCGTAGAGGCAGCATAGGAAAGGAAAAGCCCCCGGTGAGGACGGAAGAACATTAGAGCTTTTGAAAGCTGGAGGATACCCTGTTATACAGGAGCTACAGAACCTCTTCAACGCCGTCCTTCACAGTGGGAGAACTTCAAAGACGTGGAGTGGGAGTTTGGTGGTGCTCTTTTATAAGAAGGGAGATAAAAATCTCCTTAGAAATTATAGACCCATCTCACTCATAAGCCACGTCTATAAGCTTTTCTCACGAGTGATATGGAACCGTCTGGCGAGACTCGACAAGTTTTGGCACCGGAACAGGCTGGGTTTCGAGGAGGATTATGGTACCATAGACCACTTCACACAGTGAGGCAGATTATACAGAAGTCCGAAGAGTATAATCAGCCCCATGTGTCTTACTTTTGTGGACTATGAGAAGGCCTTTGACTCCGTCGAAACCTGGGCTGTTCTACAATCCGAACAGCGATACCAAGTAGACTATCGTTATATCGAGGTGCTGAGATGTCTCAAGACTATCGTTATATCGAAGTGATGAGATGCGACAAGCTGAAGACAGGGCGCTATGGCACTCATTATGGGAGGTCTATGTCCAGCAGTGGACTAATATGGGCTCATAATGATTCTAATGATCTGATCTAGGTACTGTTTTTGGACTATGGTGTAGGTATATGTTATACTATACCGAGTTATTGATAATTCAGTGATACTGCATGGCCTGCAGTCTTTAAGAACACGAACACGTTTGTGAAAACGCCAGCGCTTCATTCCTAAATTTGGGTTATTGGTAGTAGTATTTTTCGCTGAAAAGTTTTAATATGGAACTAAATTAACAGCTGTGCCTTTAATTAACAAGTGGGTTCGCCGCGGTTCATCAGGAATGTTTGCGGATGCACATTATCGCACCTCCAGTCGTAGACTGACTCAATTCAAAATTTGGGCGTATTAAGGCTAGAAAAGGAGATACGCAATCTTGTTTCTCTTTCTTAATTACGAGTTTGGCGCCTTTCGACATTACGAGGATGACGTATGTATTTCGTGACACGTCCGAAGTGGTTGGAGTTAGACGCTGCGCAACTAATGAGAAAGTGACCTACACCTCATTGCGTTACTCTTGTTAAACACTTGGGGTAGGTTTGATACGTTAATTTCAATCGTAAAGCGACCGAAGTTGGTTTTAAGTCACTATAAACCTGTAAACTGAGAGATTTTTTGTGACTTAAACAAAGTTTGGTCAGTTTTGTACTGAATATTTGATCGGAACAACGAATTAAAAGGAACTGTTTGTAAATAAGTCATCCAATCAAACGAATTGCTAGGAATGAAAGAGACCTATTTGTATAAAAGTCAAAAGTCCAAAAGTTTTTTTTGTATTAAAGTGACTCTTTATTTGAACTTTTTTTAGCTTTGATTTTCTTCCACTGTTTTAAATATTTTCAAAGATATTTATATCCGTGTAAGTAGTCCTTAGACCAAATAATCTGTAAGACTTTAAACTTTATGAATAGCTCTCTGTTTCATAAAGTTATAGTGTGATTTACCAAAGACTGTCAAGGTCCGAAACACGTTTTCTTAATTTTCAAAAAACAAAAAACATGAATTTTGGATTGAGGCAGTCTAGTCTAGACTGGAGGGGCTGATGTTGATGACATGAAGTGAATTGTTCGCAAAAGGAGCGCGTTCCTAAAGCGCCGAACGTGCGCTGTGGGGCTCACGTACAATTACTATAAGTGATAGTTTAGTTTCAATTCTGGCGTCCCTGGCTCGTACCTCGACATCGGCCGCTTGCCCCGCTAGTAACATAATAAGTTGACTCATTTTAATTTCCTCTTTTAATACAAATTACACGACATCATTACAATTGAAATTATTATTATCATTTATTGACCTATTATGTGTTAGTTATAATTTTTTTTTAATTTTGTAATTTTCCAAAAAAAAAATATTTTTTTAATTTTACAAAAAGTTAATTTTGTGCGCCGTGGTGGTGCACAAAGTTAACCTTTTGTAATGAGTTCGGTAAGTACCTGAGACGTGACCCCCCCCCCCCCCCCCCTCCGCAGGTGCTAACGCGCGAGAACATCGAGGAGGTGATCCGGTTCGCGCACCGGCACCGCCTGTTCCTGCTCGCCGACGAGGTCTACCAGCACAACGTCTACGCGCACGGCAGCCAATTCCACTCATTCAAGAAGGTGAGTCTCAGTCAAAAGCCTATAACTCTGAAACCTTTAAAGATAAGACAAGACTTAAGATTTTGTGGTTTTTCTGGGTCCTCATGAATGCCTGTACACGGAGTAAATTGTGATGTGAGCGCGCGCGTCGATATTGCGACAGTAAGGTGAAAATGCTGACGCGAGAGAAAAGTGCGGCTTCACCGTACAGTGATCATTGATAAAGTGTAGACGATGTCCTGTCGTGTTGGTGCTAACTAGCTATGTGTGCAGGCGGGAAGTTGTATATACATGACGTGTGACGTGTGTGTGTGCAGGTGCTGCGCGAGCTGGGCGCGCCGTACAGCACGGAGCTGGAGCTGGCGTCGTTCAACTCGCTGAGCAAGGGCTACCTGGGGGAGTGCGGGCTGCGCGGGGGGTGGATGGAGCTGGTGAACCTGGACCCCGCCGTGCAGGCGCACCTCTACAAGTGCATCTCCGCCATGCTGTGCCCCGGCGTGCTGGGGCAGGCCGCCATAGACTGCCTCGTACGTACACACCACACCCCCTCCCCCCCCCCCCCTCAAGCCCCGAGTGCATGTCTAAACGATGATACGCGGAACATTCACATTGCAAAATAATACGAACTAGCGGTCCGCCCCGGCTTCGCACGGGTATTTAACAAAAAATGCAATTTTCATGCGGAAACCTAATTTTTTTGAAAATATTCTAAAGCTTAATGTTCATCACAAAAAATTTAGGATTCCAATGGTGAAAGAATTTTTTTGTAGTTTAATTCAGACCAACAAACAAACAATGCGGATGCCTGTAGCTGCAACTCTGTCACAAACTTGTGCCAGTGGCAGAAGGGCTTACATTTTCATAATCGATTTATTATGGTTGGTGGTTCATATGTCGCAGTGTAAATTCTAGCACCACGAATTAAGTATGACAGTGTTTGCGTACATTTTGACGGAATAAAAATACGGAACTTCATGGGCGTGATAGCGACTTGTACATACAAGTCAATGTTCCGCGTATCATCCTACCTCTATTATAACAAAGTATAAAAACATACTCACAACTCTCTCGAATTGTAAGAAGAAACAAGAGTATGTAAGACTATAGAATTTTCGTTGCGTTTGTGTGTGGGGGGAGGGGAAGTTTACTTAGAAGTGATTTAGAGTGAGTGTGTGTTGCGGACGGCAGGCGCGGCCGCCGCGCGAGGGCGAGCCGTCGTACGAGCGCTTCCGCGGGGAGCGGGAGGAGGTGCTGCGCTCGCTGCGGGAGCGCGCCGCGCTCGTGGTCGCCGCCTTCAACGAGATGCAGGGCTTCCACTGCAACCTCGTGCAGGTACACGCACACGCACACACACACACACACACACACACACTGCTGCTACGCGACAATTGAACCTCTACCTTACACATAATTTTGTAGATAAACTGGGGTATGCAACTCGCTTTTTCCAGTTTATCTACAAAATCCACCAAATGATAGGATATCAACACTCACTTTTTGTACATAAAACGTTAACCCAGTTGTCGCATGACATCATCATCGTCATCGTCATGACTGTTGCACATTTAACCCTCCACCTTTCTGTAACTTTGCAACTTTGCGGCAATACGAACCGAGACTGGTGGCAATGAGTGGCTCGCGGGTGACTAACCCATGCGCTGTGTGTCGCAGGGCGCCATGTACGCGTTCCCTCGCATCTCGCTGTCGGCGCGCGCGGCGGCGGCGGCGGCGGCGGCGGGGATGGCGCCTGACGTCTTCTACGCCTTCAAGCTGCTGGAGGAGACAGGTACCTGCGCCCTGCTCACCGCCACCTGACTCTACACCACTCCGTGCAGTGGACTGCTGTAGAGTTAGGTAGCGGTAAGCTTGTATTTTTGTATTCTTGTACAACCTACATACATTATGAAAGCGGTGACGGCAGGAGAGCGCCTGCGGGCGCGGCGGTTCACGACGAACACTGGCCGCCGCCGCTTACCGCATTATTTTCGGTCAACAGCCATATCTTTTAATTAGGACGAGGTTTAATGGGTCCCCGTATCAAGTCGGAAAATGTATATATTAGGTCCTTACATATGAAATTGGCGTTTTGTATGGGAGGAACAAAAAGTCGAATATTTTTTAATATAATATATTTAATTAATCAAAGTATGAACCATTATTTTCTATGCACTTTTGCCATCTTATAGGTAGTTCATTGATCCCTTTACTAAAAAAACCAGTCGGACGGGAATCAATAAAATCTTTGAAGGCGATTTGGACTGCCCCATCGGAGTTGAATTTTTTCCCTTGCAAGAAGTTATCCAAATTTCGAAAAAAATGGTAATCTGTTGGAGCAAGGTCCGGGGAGTACGGAGGATGTCTTAGACTTTCCAATTGAAGCTCTTCTAATTTAGTAGCCGTCTGTTGCGCAGTGTGTGGTCTAGCGTTGTCGTGAAGCAGCAGTGGCGTGGAGCGATTGACCAGCCTAGGTTGTTTAGCCGCTAGCTTTTCCATCATGGTTTGCAATTGCTGACAATAGACATCAGCCGTAATAGTCTGGCCAGATTTGAGAAAACTGTAATGAACAATACCGGCACTAGTCCACCAAACGCTTACAAGTAACTTTTTTGGGGTTAATTTTCGCTTGGGGCAGGATTTGGCTGGCTGGCCAGGATCCAACCATTGCGCTGAGCGCTTCCGATTATCGTAAAGAACCCATTTTTCATCACAGGTAATGATTCGGTTTAAAATACCTTCATTATTGTGCCGGTTTAGTAATGTAACGCAGCAGTCGACGCGCGTTTGCCGGTTTGCTTCAGTCAATTCGTGAGGTACCCACCTTTCAAGCTTTTTAATCTTCCCAATTTGCTTCAAGTGAATTAAAACAGTTTTATCACTAACACCGCAGCCTGCAGCTAACTCGGACGTGGTTTGCGATGGATTCGCTTCCAAAGAGGAGAAATTTGTGATTAAAGTGGCCAGTACGAAAAACGCCAATTTCATATGTAAGGACCTAATATTATCTATATAATGTTGTTCCTTTTGCTTGTTTAGGTACGATACTTTTTAAATCATTGATATCGGTCCATTGGTTAAGAAGATATTACACATTTTGTAAAAGACAACCGCGGGGCGGCCGTTGAGACCATTGTGACGTCACGATTTCCTTTCCGCCCGAGCGCGCGCTCTCCACCATTCATTTATTAAAGTTCACTCGATCTGGGCGGGTCGTGTAGTGCTTTTATGGTTTTTACGTGAAAATATGCAGAATTATAAGTACTGTGTAGTACCGAAATGTACTTTGCTCTTTTTTCCTCGGCCCCCACTTCGCCGCACTTTCTTAGGGAGCGGTACAGCGGTTTCGGTCGAACTATAATACTTCAATTAGTACTCCTGAAAAAATGTTTCCAATGTGCCAAAGGACCCGAAAAGTCTAAAAATTACTGTCATGAAAAAACAATTAAGTTTGTACATACATATCTACATACCAATGTTGAAAATAACGGCGTAGGTAGTTACAACAACAAACACAACTGCCCTGGCTGACTAACCTAAAACTTTTAAGTACTTATATAGGTAATATAGGCTAGTCCAGGTAGGTAGTACCTGGTCTACCTACTTATTATCCTGCTGTTCTGATTAGGTTGATAATGAGATTTGTTTACCTCTGACCTTTCCAACAACGAATTTCAGTTTAAATAAATAAATATAAATACATAATGCTGGACAATCCACACAGTATCATCTAGCCCCAAGCTAAGCAGAACTTGTGTTATGGGTACTAGATGACTGATATACTCGTACATAATACAATATTATTAAATAGATATATATTTTATTAATATACATATGTACATAGAAAACAACCAGAACCCCTGAACAAATATCTGCAGATCGTCCGTCTACAAATATTTGTCCCGAGGCGGGAATCGAACCCGCAACCTCCTGCGTCGCCTTCGCCCACCGCGCCACAGTGGTCGTCAGTGATGAAATGATTACTAAGATAATCAAATACCATGAAGGTATCAACCTAAGGTAGATCGAAAAAACGATACCGAAGTAGTATTTCTACCACTACTCATTTGTTATATAATAATAATAACCTTCTACTATTAAACAAATCAAATCACTTATTAATCGATTTGGTATAAACTGGTGAAGTTACGCTCCTAGTTGGAGGAGTATCGCGAACAAAATAAGACTGCGCAGTGGTTCGGCGGCAAGCGCTTGGGCATTGTGACGTCAGCTTGCGTTCGCGCGGTCAGTGAGCCTCGCTAGGTATTTTGCCCATAACTTTGTCAGTTTTGGTCGTAGAACAAAAATTTTTACACTTTGTGTCTTAGTATTTCAAGGTCTATAAAACTGCATTCATAACAAAATACTGTACTGGGTCCTCATTAGGAGTTTGGTCGATTCTTCAAGTTTTTTTAACAACTATTTCTCTACTGAAATGTAGAAGAAGTTATACGAAAAAAATATTTTATTAAAATTACACAAGTACATTTCAGTGTTACAGGTATACTTTGTACTTTGTACACAGGTTAGGTACACAGGTTAGGTACACAGGTTAGGTACACAGGTTAGGTAGAAAAGTGAATAACAATAATTTTCTCGTTAAAATTAAATCATAAAGATGACTAAATTGATATTTCAAACGGTTAAGATTATGAGGTTTTTATCAAAACATAATAGAGAATTGTAAAAAATAGTAATTATTCATTTATTTTCTAATTAATCACTGTTATAAACAAGTACGACAAGTGCGAGTGTAACTCGCGCGCCGATGGTTTTGAACTTTTGTCGTTTAGGTAGGTACGTATATTGACGACCTCTTGGCGCGGTGGGCCAGGGTCCGCTTACGAAGCAGAAGGTTGCGGTTTGATTCCCACCTCGGGACTAATATTTTTACGATCTGCAGATTATTGGTTTGGGTGTTCTAGTCCTTTTCTATGTCCACAAAAAATAATCATCTAATGTGATACCTATACTTTATTAACTATAACATCTATCGTAGTAGTACCAATAACACAACATGTAACATTGACAAGCGAAAACCAATATGCTCTATATTTTGTGACATGACCCAGGCCTTTGACTACGTTAAACATGACATACTAATTAATAAATAACTTGAAACCTACGGTGTTAGAGGGATCTCTCTACAGCTTATCATTTCTTACCTTAAAAACAGGAAACAGATTACAGAGATAAGAAATATTAACAAATAACAAAACTTGAAGAAACATATAGATCGGAGGAACGTATTATGCAATATGGTGTTCCACAAGGTAGCGTGCTAGGACCTCTACTTTTCATTATTTATATCAACGACCTGCCTATGGTAACAACCCAACCCATATCACTGTTTGCAGACGATAGCGCCGTAACTATATCATGCAATAATATTAATACCTACGAAGAAGACATAAATTCAACTCTAGCATCAATTATAGCATGGCTAGACAACAATAACTTAAAAATTAATATATCTAAAACCAAACTTATACATTATAGACAACGCGATACTGCTGCACCTATCAAACTTGACATTCATTATAATCAAAATAAAATCGATGAAATTTACTCTACAAAATTTTTAGGACTTCACATTGACCAAAAACTTAACTGGAAACCACATATTGAACATTTATGTAAAAAAATTAATAGTCTAGTCTATATTTTATACAAACTTTCCCATGTTGTTAACACAGATACGCTTCTAGTAACGTACCACGGGTTAATTGCGTCAAATATACGTTACGCTATCATATTTTGGGGCAATTCGACTAACGTTGACGCAATATTTAAATATCAGAAACGCTGTATACGAGCTATGTTTCGTCTCAAAGTAACAGATTCATGTAAGCCTTATTTTTCAGAACATAACATCTTAACTCTACCTTCGCTGTATATTTACGAAACTGCAATGTTTGTTAAAAATAACCCTAGTTTGTATTGTCAGCTATCCGATGTCGTCTCTCGAAATCGACGAGATCAAAGCAAGGTCTGCAGGCCAAACTCAAAGACGGCTTTGTATGCAAGAGCATACAAAGCCGTCTTTGCAAGAGTTTCTCGGCAAGAGTATCTTTTGCATGGCACCCTCCATTTATAATAAATTGCCTAAATCTCTAAGAGAATTACCGCGTTCACAGTTTCATAAAAAATTAAAAGCCATTTTGGAACGTAAATGTTATTATACTGTAAGTGATTTTATGGCAGACAAACAATTCATTGATAATACCAAATAGGCTCGAAATATTATTGATAATTAAAATTATTATGCAGTCTCTTTTCTATTTCTAATTTTAAGTTTCATTATTATTTAATCTTAATTTTAATTTAATTTTAATTGCAAGCTTTGCTTTGCTTTTGGCTACATGATGCTGTGTGGATTATCCTGGAAACATTCTTATATTTTTTTGGAGCACGGTGGATTTAAAAAATTCAATAATCTTATTACCTTAAATATTCTTGGAGCGCAGTGGAATACATTGAGTATGGACTTTGAAATTTTGAGAACAATGGTTTTGGGGCACTGTGGAATTACTATTACAGTTACTACAGAGATTAGTGGGTAGGTAAGTGGGTTGGTCCCTACAATATTTTTTCGACTTTTTTCAACGTATTTCACTAAGTATGAAACTAAGACAATTTTCAAAACCTGTTTTGAATTGTCCAAATCCATACCTTTGATTTGATATTGCTCTCAATGAAATAGCCCCCATTGTATGAAAATTAGTTTTTTGACCATATTTCAAAAAGTATTGTTTTAACAGACTTCTCTATATTTTTCCTGTAAAATATAGACCTATATCTACAAACGCTTAATACATTTTACATAGATCACTCTGTAATCTTCGGAGATAGGGGGGGGGGGGAACGGTCAAATTTTCGACCTTTTTCGAAATATTTCGAAAAGTATAAAACCTATCGAAATTTCAAAAACTGTTTTTGAATGTGCAAATATATATACCTTTCATTTGATACCCAACTCGGTGGGGTAGCCTCCCCTTTAGAAAATTTCCCCCCCCCCACCCTTTTTTGACCATATTTCAAAAAGTGTTATTTTTACAGACTTCTCTATATTTTTCCTGTAAAATATAGATCCATATCTACAAACACTTGGTACATTTCACATCGATCGCTCTGCAATATTCGGAGATAGGGGGGGAATGGTAATTTTTTTGACCTTTTTCAAAATATTTTAAAAAGTATAAAATCTACCGAAATTTCAAAAACTATTTTGAAATCTACATACAAATACCTTTCATTTGATACCACTATCAACTCTGTAGGACCCATTTAAAATTTCGATTTCAAAATTTGTACTGAAAATCTTCATTTTGATTTTTCATTTATTTTTACTTATTTTTCTTTAAATATATTATTATTTCAAATTTTAAGTCAATAGCTGTAGTTTCCGAGATATTAAGGATACAAAACACAAAACAGAATCAAAGTGATCCCATACGGGTTTTGAAACCGATATCAAAACCCTAAAATTATCACACACAATGTACCATTTCAAGCGATAGCCCTGGTGGTCAGTAATGATTACTTAGTAATTAACGGGTATTTATCGCGTTTCTTCTTCCTCCTTTCTTCTTCTTCTTTTCTCGACGTTTCAACAGGTTTGCACTCTGCCGTGGTCACGAGATGACTGGAGTATTGGTTTTTTTTTTTTTTTTTTTTTTTTTCGAATGGACTTTAATGCTGTTGACCGCAGATGGCCATGACAGCGTTACCGGACTTTTGGCGGGCGCAGAGGGCGCCACACCGGTAAAGTTAGGTTGGGGCAACACGCGCAAGGGCCACCACTTAGGTGCGAACCTCGGCTTGGGCTGTTGCCAGATGCTACAAGAGGGTATGGAGGTTTCGCCTAAGTGCACAAGTACCTATGGGCGGAAGCGGGGAATTCTTCGACCCCGCATCCGGCGGGGTCGGTTTTTGATCGTGTGTGTAGTGTGCGGAAGCGAATCGGTACTAGTTGACGTCACCTCCGGGTTAGCGGCGGTGATTGGGTCAACGGGGTCACCGAGAACGTGTCTCGGTCTACGGAGGAGAGAACTCGTGGGCGGATTATCCACGGGATAATCGGGAATGGTGGAAATCAGGGGATTGTAATGATCAGCTGCCGCTTCATAATGACGCTGGGAAGCAGTCTTTATGAAGTGGGCAATGGACTCGAGTTTGACATCTCGATGGAGGTCTTTATTGCGCATGTACCACGGGCAGCCCGTGGCTTTGCGAAGAAATCTATTTTGGACAACCTGAAGGTGGCGGACATTGACCGAATGGCCAAATACCACTGAGGAGTAGGTCATGATAGGATGTACGACCGCTTTGTAAAGTGTCACCTTATTTCTAAGGGACATTTTACTCTTCGCTCGTAGGAGGCTGTTCAGCCGGCTAAGTATAAACTTTGCACGGTTGGTTACAGCGCGAATGTGGGGTTTGAAGCTGAGGCGGTGATCTAAGATCACCCCTAAGTATTTGGCTGTCTTGGCCCAGGGAATGGGTTTACCAAATAGGGTAAGGGGTCTGGGCTTAGAGTAATTCCGTGAAAAGTACACTGCTGCACTTTTCGTCGGATTCACTTCTATGCGCCACTTTCTAAACCAGGCACCTAGTGTGCCTAGTGCGGCCTGCAACCTTATACTCACCCGGCTTGCATTCAAGTCGGATGTGTACAGTGCTGTATCGTCCGCGAAAAGGGCAAGTTCTACTTGCGGGTGACGGGGGATATCGCTGGTGTACAGCGTGAAAAGAAGCGGAGCAAGGACGGAGCCCTGTGGGACTCCGGCTCGGATGGATCGGGGGTCAGAGAGAGTGCCCTCCACGCGATAGCGGAAGCTACGATTCAACAAGTAGTCTCGTAAGATGAGTACGAGTCTGTCCGGCACACCGAGCGTGAAAAGCTTGTAAATCAAGCCGTTGTGCCAGACCTTGTCGAAGGCTTTCGCTACATCGAGGAAGACAGCTCCCGTGCTAGCGGGCCAGGTGTGATGCCACATGGATTGGATGTGCTCCGTGATGCGGAGCACCTGTTGGGGACAAGAGTGATGAGCTCGGAAGCCGAACTGCTCATCGGGTAGGAGCTTGTGCTCATTGACGTGGGACCAGAGGCGACTCAGAAGGAGTCTCTCATAAATTTTCCCCAGTGCACTGAGGAGGCTGATAGGGCGGTAAGAGGCAGGTTCGTTCGCCTTTTTGCCCGGTTTGTGGATGCCAATTACATTGGCTTCCTTCCAGGCGTCAGGGAACGAACAAGTGGCTATGGCTGCATTGAAGATGCTTACGAGGAGATAGATGAGGGCAACAGGGAATCGTTTAAGTACTCTGTTGCTGATGCCATCCGAGCCAGGGGACTTTTTTGGTTTTAAATCTTTGATGATCGCTGCAACCTCGGCTGCCCTGACTAGGTCAAGGGTGGCAGTAGGGGGCAGCGAAGTAAGACGGTCGACTTCACTGTTCACCGTATCGAGGTGAGCAGGATCGACGGGTTCAAGACTGGGGGAGCACTGAGCTTCCAGACTTTCGGCTAGGGCATCGGCTTTGTCCTTATCCTCAAACGCAGGCGTTTGATGATTCGGACGTATAAGCGGGGGCATGATGGAGACTCCATCTGCTTTCATAGAGCGCGCCAGGTTCCAGTAAGCCTGGTGACCTGGTTTGATCGTTGAAAGCAGGTCATCCCAAGAGGAGTTTCGGTGCTCTTGAATGGCTCTCTTAACCTTGCGGCGAAGCGAGTTCATTCTGAAGCGATTACGAGGGGAGGGATAGGAACTAAAGCGACGAGTCGCTGCGTTCTTCTCAGTGATCAGCCGTCTGATGTCATCTGGCAGGTCCCAGCGACGATCATTCGCCGCTGGCACCTGTTTTGATGACTCGCTGATAGCGGATTGGACGTGACTAGTCAAAGAGTCGATCGCGATTGCGATGTCGTCGGTGGAGATAATGTCATCGGGGATTTTTTCCAAGGCGGGCGAATGGATATTCTTGAGAGCGCTCTCAAGCTTATACCATCGCACCACTGTCTTGGTGGGAGGACCGTCATTGGGAGGAGGGCCAAGACGCATTATTACGGGGCGATGGTCCGAGTCTAGTTCCTGCATCACTGCTATGGATTGCATCCGAAGGGATACATTCCGTAGCAGTGCCAGGTCCAAGTACTCGTTACTCTGACCAAGGATGGGAGAGTACCGCGTGGGGCACAGTGGTACGATCAGGTCAAGATCTAGGGATTCTAGGCATTGAGATAGGATGCGGCCGTTACGATTGCGTAAACGACAGTTCCACATCGGATCTTTTGAGTTGAAGTCACCGGCCATAATGACCGAGCTTCCAAGACTGAGGACTGATTCCAGATCGCTTTGAAGAAGCGTCTTATTTGGGCTGAGATAACAGGATGCAATAATGACCGATTGATGACCAGTCATTGCAAGCCTGCAGACAGAGACTTCTAAGTCTTGTAGGGGAGGGGGATCTAGGGGTATGCAGTGCAGGGACCTCTTAAAGTAAATGGCAGTACCGCCTTTCGGGGCGTTCGTTCTGTCATTTCGAATCATTTGATAGTTAGCGATCCTAGGGCTGGCGGTGCCCTGTTTTAGGAAAGTCTCCTGTACTAGGAGAATATCAATTTGATGGTTAACCAGAAATTGGTGGACGAGTTCTCTCTGAGGCTTGAGTCCGTTAGCGTTAAAGAACGCTAACGAAATGGAGCGGGGTTTAAGTCTCTGAGGTTGTACAACCATTATAGAGACTTAAAAGAGAGGGAGTCAAGGGAGGCCATGACGTCATGATGATCGGAAATGATCATCAATTTTTCAATGGCCGTCTTGGCTTGGCTAAGTTTGCGCAGGAGCGCAGTGACTTTGCCGAAGTCAACGCCTGAGGGGGAGGGCCCCTTTGAGCCAGCCGACGCAGCAGCGGGTGCTGGTTGGTTTGGCTTAGAGGGGCGAGGTAGGGGTTGCGGGGCGCGGTTTTGCTCCTGGGAGCGGGGGAGGGGCGGGGAACAAGCTTTCGCCTGAGGGGCTAGACTTGTATAAGCCAGAGGCTTAGCCCATGCTGAGGTAGCTGGGGGGCGTGCGGGGAGCGGGGGGGCCATAGACACCTTTGGCGATGTCTTGGTATATTGCGGGGCGGGAGCGTAGCGCTCCGGAGCCCGTGAGCGGGCCTTGTTGTTGACTCTTGGCGCTTTGGGACAACCGCGATAGTTTGCGGTATGTCCCTCGGCGTTGCAGAGTACACAACTCGGCGGGGTCGGGTCGTCGCGGGTGCGAGTGCAGTCAGCGGTGCCGTGGTCGCCCAGGCACTTGACGCATCGCGGCCGCGCGAAACAGTTGCGCGCAGAGTGGCCATGGAGCTGGCATCTGTGGCACTGTCCGGGAGGACCGTTTTTGAAGGGGGCCTCAATAGAGAGGCCGGATAGGCGACAAACGGTTTTGAGGCCGAAAATCGCCTTACCTTCGGGAGTGAGGTCGAGAATGACTAGAACTATATCAAAGGGGCGTTTGTCGCGTCCGCTGTACATGCGGTGGACTTCCCTGATGGGGAAGCCCTGCGACAGGAGGTCGGACTTGATAGCCTCCGGGTTGAATTCAGCGGGGACACCGCGGATAACTACCCGGAGGCATTTTTCGCTCTCAAGAGCATAGGTATGAAAACCTATGCCTTCAGAGCGGAGGATGGAGGTGAGGCGTCGGTGCGCGTCCGACGTTTCGAGCTGGAGTTTTATCGACTCCTTGACCGACTGGGCTTTCACAAAGTGAATTCCCTTTAGGGTAAGGAGTTTCTCCACATTAGGCCATTTGGCCTTTTCGCGGAGAAAGATCGGAGGGGGCGGTCTCTCTTTACGGAGAGAGGGCTGGGGCGCGGGGGTTACAGGGGCCAGAGGGGCCGCGGGGGGCGGGGAGGGAGCTGGGGCTGAGGGCCCGCGGTTAAGGGTCTTGGCTGGGTGAGCCACAGCCGAGTTAGGGGGGCCCTTAGCCTTCTTCCTCTTACGGCTACCTACGGTGAGGAAGCCGTCGTCGGAAGACGACTCAGGGGCGGAGGGAGCGGGCGGGAGATCGGACTCGGAGTCCGATCCGGACGTGTCCCCTTCGGATGGGACCTCGCCGGTTTCCATCTCCTCAGTTTCGGGAGAGGAAGGGCGAGAGAGGGCCTCCTGAGAGGCCGGAGACTCCGGAGAGTCCGGAATGGCAGGTTTTGGGGCGGGGGTGTGGGGAGGGATACCGACGATTAAGTCGTCAAGCATCGTCGGATACTTGGCGAGTATTGCGCGGAGGATTCCGCGCAAACTGTCAAGCGACAGGTTTGATATGTCCATTGTGGACATATTGAGGGGCGGGGGGAAGGGTCCCTAATCCCGGGGGGGACACCCGGGATGAGTGTATGATCCCTCCCTGTCGGGTTAGACAGGGAGGGGGTGTGTACCTATGTGTCCTACCTAATGGTGTGTCCCTTATACCACTCTTACGGGGCGAAAGGGGTGTGTGACTACGTAGCGCTACCTGGGGTCGGCGAGGGTTCTTCCCCAAGGCCGGTGGTCCCAGGCCCAGCCGGATTCTACTTTACTTTGAAGAAGTAAAGTAGGCGCTCCGGGTCAACGCCCAACCAAGTTCGTTGGCACGGTTACGTATCCCTTGGTTGACCACTAAAGTCGTGGCTTTCACTATTATTAAGCCCAAGAAACAAGATAGAGGAACCGCTTTGAAAAAAGCGAGAACCTCGGAAAGAGCGTTGCTCTGAAATGAGCAGGACGCTTACGTTTGACTGTTCAGTCTAAGAAACAGAAAAGTAGTTCTGAAAAGAACTGGTTTTGTTTCGCAAGCGAAACACTCGACGCAGGTGGAGACCCAAACGCAGATAAGGACCGAAACGCAGGTAGAGACACGTGCGCCGGCGGCCCAAACAAAGGCGAGAAGTCGAACGGACAGAGCACGTGGGCTCTGGCGGAACGAACGACCGTCTCGCTCGAGCGCGAGAGTCGGAATGACTGGAGTATTGGAGCTGCCGCCGCCTTTTATATACTAGCGTTACTCACACGTACACACACTCGGACGACACACTACACTAACAGTGTCCGTGACGCGCTGAGAAGCCGGTCTGCGACGAGTGCACTTAGCTAACACTGGATTCCATGAGGCAGAGAGTCTGAAACCGTCTTCACGATTGAAATTAGGATATTTCTTAATTTCAATCGCTTCCCGAACCATTCTCTTGTAATAATGCCTTTCATTACAGATGACTTGCGGTTTGTGTAATTCAATCCAGTGATTGGGTCCTGAGTCTACTATGTGCTCAGCTATTGCCGACTTGTTTACTTGTCGATTTTTGACCGCTGCTATATGTTCCTTACCACGTTCTGCTACCGTGCGTTTAGTCTGGCCGATGTAGGCACGACCGCAGCTGCAATCGATCTTGTAGACTCCAGGAACTTGCAAGGGTACTACATCTTTCGGTGTTCGTAATGTCTTCGCCATCTTAGTAAGTGGAGTGTAAACCGACTTGATTGAAAACTTTTTAAGAAGGTTTCCAATTTTGTCCGTCACCCCTTTCACATAAGGCAAAAACACCGGCTGTCTGGTCACTTCAACATGTTTTTCTTTGCGCCTATGATTGGGTTGCCATCTGATACTAGTCTTGTAGCCATTTCGTTTCAGAACCTCCTGAACATGTTCTAATTCACTTGTTAGGTGTTCAGGGTCACAGAGGTCATGAGCTCTGTTTACTAGAGAAGATACTACTGACTCCAGATGTGACGGATGGTGGTGTGACGCAGCGTTAAGATATCTGTCCGTGTGTGTTGGTTTTCTGTACACAGTGTGTCCTAAGGTCCCGTCGGATTTCACCGTCACTTTTAAGTCGAGGAAGGCCAACGATCTGTTCTCCTCTATTTCGTGCGTAAACCTGATCTTAGGGTTTACGCACGAAATAGGGAAAGGAGGAAGAAGAAACGCGATAAATACCCGTTAATTACTAAGTAATCATTATGTGTTCAGATCGCGTAAGTTTCAAAACATTAACTAGTGGTCAGTGTCAAATAAAATGGGTAGTAAAAAATAATAAAATATATATCTAAAATATATATATAATAATAACCTAAAAACACAACAAAGAAAAATGTTACTCAAAACATGTTGAGTAGATACTTTTATATTTTATTGGCATGTAGATCGATAGGCACCTAATTAAGTAATAAACTTATATTTTTTTCAAACTATTTATTTGTAATAAATAGTTTCAAAATAATCACATTGAAATATATAGCTGTGTCTTCCTGGCGTTACTGATATGTTAATGTTGAGTCCAATGAGCCCGGCACCCTGCGCGCCTGAATCCGTTTTGGAGCCATCTGTATGGATCCTGACTTCATCGGTTCCAGATTAATCTTTTGATGCTCGTATAGTTGTATCTGCCAGTGCTGGTTTAGCATTGGTTTGCTGGGCATTCTGTCACTGGTTCACATTCTATGGCCCTCTCCATTATCTGAGCGTGTGGACTGCTTGCGACTTCTCAGAGACCCGATCTGTGTTGTGTTAGCGCAGAAATTGTAGCCACTTGTTGTATGTATTTAAAGTTCTAGTGGTGTTAGGTCTAGAATTATATGTAGGGCAGCGCCGGAGTGGTTCTCATGCAGCCTGTTATCGATGAATGAAGTGAAATAAATAATGTCGGACAATCCACACAGCAATATCTATGTGCGTGTGGATTGAGAGCTCACTTTTGAATCTTTGGTAAATCGAATTGAAAAAAATCACAGATTTAGTAATGAATTTGTAAGAAATGATGCATAGGTCCAACAATTTGTTAAACTTATATCAAAGCCGGTATAACCCTTAGACTGGAGCTCTCAGTCCACACGCTTGAATAATAGGCATACCTCATATCTCAGGAATTACTACGTCTATGTTTTCGATTTATATTAAAGCATTTAGTTATAAATTATCAAAGGTCATTCGGAAGTTTTCAACTCTCTAGAAAACGCTGTTACATAGTTATTGAGGTTCAACTAGAGCTCTCAGAAACGAAAAAACAAATTGTCATAACTTAAATTTTAATACATTTAAAAATTATTTGACTATCATAACTTATACTTTCGCACCTGTGTAAATTAGTTAAAACGAAATAATGACTTATAATTGAACAGTTTAGAAGTTATACAAGATCATAATTTTCAATCTGAGAGCTCTATGTTTTCGACTATATTTTTTAAATTAAACCTCCAAGGATGAATCAAGTTAGGTCAATATTTACCTCATTTGTACAAAATATTGATGTAGCATCCTTTGTTCTACATGCTATACTTTAGGAGAAAACACTAATTAAATATTTGTATGTAAGAAAACGACTTAGGGTGTATATGATTTTTTTTTCTTAGGACTGACCTATGGCGTGATTCATCTTCTCTACTCGTATAGGTATTTTTCTACAACACATTCTAATATCGAATGAATGTCACGCAGATAGGTAATTAGTTCAATAATTAAAATACTAGGTAACAAAATACCATGGCATAATATAAACAATGACTACGCCACGCAATGCCGCACCCCCCTGTTGTCGCCGCGCCGCCGCGCCGCCGCCGCCGCGCCTTACTCTCCAGCTGTTCTGACATGCAAATGTCGGTATGTTACTCTATAGGGTAAAATTTTTATTTACAAAGTAATAACAATTAAAAAGCGTAAAATTAAGTTTGGATAAATATTACCTTGTTTCTTCAAATCTTGTTAAATCAAAATCAAAGTGTTTTATTTCCTTTAGACATTACAAGACTCTTGCACTGCTACTACACTTGACCATCCGTAAAAATTTTTTACCTTGCTTACTTCACCAAACTGCAAAATTACCACCGCCAAGCCTCTAAAATTTTGCGGGGTTTGCTAATCATAATCTTTTGTCACTCTTGATTCTATTTTACAGAACCACCGAAAAGTCGCAAAAAAAAAATGCTGAGGCTGTAGCCTTTTGGTCATTTCTACCAGCTTCCCGAAAATATGTCAAAAAATTTACGGCTCGCTTCGCTCGCCATTCTCGCATTGTTTTGTTAATCTTCAAAAAAACTAAATCGTCAATGCAGCATAGACCAGAAAGGAAAAATAAGAACACACCAATTTCAAAAAAATGTGGCTCACTCTACTCGACGACATTTAGTCATTTCTCAACCATTTCCAATGGCCGCAAAAACTACAATATGTCGCTCCACTCGCTGTTATTTATGTTTTCATACTAATAAATAATAAGTAAAATGTTAATAACATACCCCTTAACTACTACTGCTAACTTTTTTGTCACCCGAAAGTGTCACGCTCTAAGTTATTTATTTTTTGTGTTTCTTGTTGCTGGCATACCGCACCAATCTACAATATTACCACCCCGAAAAGTATTTCTGGCTACGGCCCTGCTTTTAGCTGCCAGGCTTCCCGCCACGGGTGAAAAAACGACTATGATTGCCACGCACCTGTGGCGTGTAGAAATTTAGCGGCTGTGTTTACCGCTAACAATTAATTCCTTGTTGATTCGCTCTCTTTTCATCATTGAACCAATGACGTAGGAAAGAATAAGCTAGCGATATCATGCTACATATCTGACGTCAAGCACTCCTCGAATTGATTCAAACCTCATAAACATCAGTCTTTACTTGGTGTTTGTGACACTTGACTTTGAATCAATGTAATGTCAGATTTCTGTATCAAAACTAAAATAGGTACCTAAGTTTAATTATTATATTGCAAAAATTACACAAACGGATACCTACATAATATATCATAGATAACGAAAATATACAGGTTAAAGTATCATTTCTAACATAAAACAGCCCTAATTTCAGTTTTAAACGCCCGACGTAGTAAAAGTCTGGCGGCTATTTAAGCGTTGGCAACATACGTCATAGCTAAATCAAAGTCTGGCATTAGAAAGGATATCTATTAGTAGGTATAAAGTTTGTATGGATTAGAAATAAAAGGCTCTTTCATATCAGTTGGTCACAAAATCTGCGGGTCTCTAAAAGAGTTAAAATCTAATGTACCCTGAAAGAAAAATCAAAGGTATCCGAATTTGATGCAACCGAATGCCTCATTTTGCGGATTTGTTGTAAAAAAATATACGAGTAGAGGAGATAAATCACGACTTTGGTCAGTCCTCAGTCCTTTTTTTTTTTTTTTTTTTTTATTTAGCCTGTTTCGTCCCACTGCTGGGCAAAGGCCTCCCCCAAATCTTTCCACTCAGTGCGGTCACGTGCGATCTCCCACCAATCTCCGAGGAAGGCGTTAAGGTCGTCTCGCCAGCGCTTTCTTAGCCGACCTCGCCCGCGGCTTCCTTCCGGGACCCAGGGTGTTACAGCATTAGCCCACCTCTCGGGGTGCATTCGGCTAATGTGCCCCGCCCACTTCCATCATTCCTCAGTCCTAAGAAAAAAAAATCATATACACCCTAAGTCGTTCTCTTACATACAAATATTTAATTAGTGTTTTCTCCTAAAGTATAGCATGTAGAACAAAGGATGCTACATCAATATTTTGTACAAATGAGGTAAATATATTGACCTAACTTGATTCATCCTTGGAGGTTTAATTTAACCAATATAGTCGAAAACATAGAGCTCTCAGATTGAAAATTATGATCTTGTATAACTTCTAAACTGTTCAATTATAAGTCATTATTTCGTTTTAACTAATTTACACAGGTGCGAAAGTATAAGTTATGATAGTCAAATAATTTTTAAATGTATTAAAATTTAAGTTATGACAATTTGTTTTTTCGTTTCTGAGAGCTCTAGTTGAACCTCAATAACTATGTAACAGCGTTTTCTAGAGAGTTGAAAACTTCCGAATGACCTTTGATAATTTATAACTAAATGCTTTAATATAAATCAAAAACATAGACGTAGTAATTCCTGAGATATGAGGTAGGGTCGGTAGTCGTACATTGAACCAGACAGCTACATTGAACCATCGAAAGTATTCGAATATGCAACGTTGCCGATTCGCGCTTGTGCCGGTAAATAAGGTCCCTACAGCCCCCCTACCCACCGCTGAGTTTGCGCGGCGATCCCGTGAATGACGAAGGTTGGGCGAGGACTTTTACTAAAATCGATCGAAAAAGTAAGTTTTTTCATCAGTTTTCTTTGATTTTTCATTTGTTTTCGGTGTTGAATGTCAGTATTTAAATAATTACGTGTAATAGTGCACATATTTAGCTTTCTAATGCATGATATTTGGTTTTAATATGCCCTGGTTTATCCGGTGAAATTTTGAGATTATTGCGAAGCACGTGCGGTGTCTCTCTTTGAACCACATACATGAAGTACAGACTGAACCACAGTTCACTGTGTACTATTAACTTATTACACTTCCGTGCAATTGTACTGTTTTGTGTAAAGTCACAAAAAACTGCATATTAACTGGAAATTAGAAACTAATAAATTAAAAAAGGATTTTTTTTAGGATGGCGCGGACCAAAGTAACTTAAATAAAAGGTGACGTCACAGCTGCAACGAACAATTATGCCAAATCACAAATATTGTCATAGTAAGCAATTTTTTTTGCACTGAAGTGTACTGATGTATGTTTGCATTTTGATAAAGAAGATACTGTTAAAATAATTCGTTAAAACTTAAGTTAAATTATAGTGTTTGTGTTCATAAGAAACTTGATCTCTTAATAATAGCATTTAACTCAATATATTTGTAATTTTTTTCCCTAACCGATAAAATTACACTTCAGAAGTGTAATTTTATAGTTATTTTTTAACATTTATAAGACTGGCCCTTTCGGTAATAAAGCAAATCATAAAAATTTACCATTGTTTTATTTGCCATGCTTTGAAATTGATAAATACCAATATTTAGGTAGGTGGTAAAGGGTGGTTCAATGTGGAAAATACCCCGGTTCAATTTGTACTACCTAGTGGACACAATGAACCAAAGCTGAGTTTTTAAAAAAACATTTCTCCTACTCAAACTAGGCCCAACTGTCAAAAACCTAGTATGCACGATGAAAGTCGGATAAATTCTGCATAATATAGGGGAAAAAACAATAGCAACAGCTAAAAAATGTAAAAACTACAGGCTCCTAAAATTTACCCGGTTCATTGTACGACGCCGTACCCTACGCCTATTATTCAAGCGTGTGGACTGAGAGCTCCAGTCTAAGGGTTATACCGGCTTTGATATAAGTTTAACAAATTGTTGGACCTATGCATCATTTCTTACAAATTCATTACTAAATCTGTGATTTTTTTCAATTCGATTTGCCAAAGATTCAAAAGTGAGCTCTCAATCCACACGCACATCAATATCTTGCCCCAAGCTAATTATAATAATTATTATTATTACTTATGTAGGTAATTGAATGAATATAAAGTTCACATTCCGTGGTCGGGCAGGTATCTGCGTCGTGCCGGGCACCGGGTTCGGGCAGCGGCCGGGCACCTACCACTTCCGCACCACCATCCTGCCGCAGCCCGCGCTGCTGCACGAGATGCTGCAGATCTTCAAGCAGTTCCACGAGAAGTTCACCAAAGAGTAAGTGGAACTCGACATTCTCTGTCCTGTCCCCGCGCCCCGCTCCGTGCGCGACTCTTGCTAATTATTTTCATTTATTCTAATTTATGAACTTATTTAAAAGGAGAAATAGTAAATATCACTACATTTCCCAGAAGATGTATTGTGTATTTTGCCTTCTTCGTTTGTGGGTGTGCTGTATGGTTCATATCCGCACATGTTCATTATTGGCAGGGATCTGGAATTTGTGTAATTTGACAAGTTTGAAGAGGGAAGGAGACCCAGGGTAGCCTGGGATTCAGCTAGCAGCGCACGTTTTGTTTATTGCTTTTGTATTTAGTATACAGCTCGCAGCATACAATGGTAACTGTTTTGTCAGGGCTATTACCTAAGTGGAAGTCTGAAACCGTGAGCCATCGAAGTCATGCAAGGGGTTACGTGCTAGCACTTTCAAAATTGAAAAAATATCATTCTGTATAAGTCGCAGTATACAGGGCGTCCCACGGCTATGCCACATGGAGGGAGAGTACCTTAAATATTGTAGATGGAACATTTTACTGAAAGAAGCATCCCTTCCTCTCGCCCTAGTTAATTAGTGCACAAAGCACGTAAGCTCTAGCGTCAAATATAGTTTAGTTAATAGTGTATGACACAATAGACTTGTGTATGACACTGACTGGACTCTAACGTGCAGGTTCGGAGCGGCGCAGGACTAGGCGAGTGGCCCGCCGCCGCCGCCGTGCAGCTACTCCTTCGGTCAGTCGGTACGCACAGCGCTGCAGCGATCAGTATTAGATCGAACACAAACTACCATTCTATAGTTAGGTAGCAGGTACATAGTGTTCCCAAAAGCTGATCTTATTTTCAATATAATGTACTTATTTATTTATCTTCTCTATCAAAAACTTAATTTTATCTCAAGAGTTGTTGAAAATAGATTCTCAAATCATGATGATTAACTGAATTGTCAATAATTTGTTGCTTCTGTAATAATACGCGCATGTTGTTAGTATACAGGAATATGTGTAAATAAAAAAAATAAAAAGTGTGCAGACATAACGCACCTCCAGTCGTAGACTACTTAGTGTAAATAGACTTGGAGCATTCTTGCGTTGTTTTGTGTAAGTTCATAAAGATTCAATGGAATATTGTGAGAATGCTTCTCGCATGATATTAAGGGCTCTAGAACGTGTGAACAGTTCATTTGCGCGTTGTTGCGTGTTGGGCCGGAAACTAGCCGCTCCCCGGAGCGGTCTCTTCACAGCGCCCGTGTGTTTTAGTTCTTGGCTCGTTGCTCCTCTGCATTTGGTGTAAACGCTGAAAGGAGCTTCGATCGACTTTCCTGTACATTAAAAGATCACCTTCACATGATGAATCTCAGTTTTTGTTAAAAGTTCCCTATCATGAGCTTGTTTTGTATATTAACTGTAAAAGTACAAAACACAGAATGTTTGTCGCATCTCGTGCGCCTCGCTCGACAAGAACTGCCTTCACAAGCTGTCCGCGTTTGTTAACACCTAGCCCTGTACGCTGCACTACATGTAGGTATGTATGTATACTCTGTGATACTAAGGAAGGAGAGATCTAGTCGCCGCCCGCCGCCCCGGCCGCGCGTCTCTCTTTTGGGTTTTGACTCCATTTTGCGTTTTCTCTTCCATTTTATTGTGGAGTAACTTTGCTTTTATATTTTTATGCATTTTTTGTTGCTTTAACTTTATTTCGCTTGTATAATAACTTTAACTAATTTCGTAGGTACCTAATTAGGTTATATCTATATCCTATACCTAGTTGTGAGATTGTTACCGCGACATTCCGATATAGGAGGTACCTACTCGTTGATATTGAATTGTAACCAAGATAATAGTTGTAAGTATTGTTGCAAAATAAATTAAATTATTATGATTACAATGTATATTTTATTTGAATAATCCTCCGCAATTCTTTTAGTAATACAATCATTTTACTTATGAATCACTCTGGAATTAACTTAATTGCAGCGTTAAAATAATAATATAAAAATAGAAAAAACCTATTGGGTTTTATTTCATTCTTAAACTTTACAACATGCTTTGTATAATTTTCGTGAAATGTATCATGTTTTATGATAAAATTTGAACGCTTTTTATGTTTACCTATGTAAAAATATTTTATTAAGAATGTTATAACTGGCCATCGCTATGCTAATAGTACCTATTTCGATAAAGCTGTTCCAATGCCATTATAAGTAGGTAGGAGAGTCTGTGCATATAGAGAACCGTAGAAGATAGAAGAAGATAACTAAATTTAAGATCTTCTGTGTACCGTAATTAAAAAAGAAATAAATGATTTCAATGGTAGAAAAACAGATGGAATCTCAATCTTTATCTCACAGTACACCCTTGCTGACGACCTCTCTGGCGCGGTGGGCGAAGGTCCGCCTGCGATGCAGAAGGTTGCGGGTTCGATTCGCGCCCCGGGACAAATGTTTGTAGGATCTGCAGATATTTCTTCAAGGTGTTCTGGTGTTTTCTTATGTAATATATTGTATTATGTATATCAGTCATCTAGTACCCATAACACAAGCTCTGCTTAGCTTGGGGCTAGGTGATGCTATGAATTGTCCAGCATTCTTTTTTTATTTATTACTACTTTGTCATGCTGCACTCCTGTCTTGAAATCGGCGTAAGAGCGCGATCAAGGTTCTTGATCCAGGATGGGGTGGATTGTGCCAGGCCCGGATTAAGGGATCCAGGACCCCTAGGCACTTGGTATTTGAGGGCTACACGTCAAATTTCTTTATGCACCAAGCGCCCCCACCTCCCCCGAGCCGATCAAGTACCTACTATTAGTATATTCAGTGAATAATCAGAATAATAATTATATTACAGACAGGGCCGGAGCCAGAAATACTATTCGGGGGGGGGGGGGGGGGAATATTAGGCATGCTGTTAGGCATGCTCTGAATAGACAAGAAAGGAAAGCTCTTAGCTTTCCTTTCTTGTTTTGACAATTTGGTTTTTTGAAGATTAACAAAATAACTCCTACTACAGAAAGAATGGCGAGGGAAGCGAACCACCAAATTTTTGACTTAATTTCGGCAGGCTGATAAAAATGGTCAAAAGATTACAGAATTAACGGCGAGCGAAGCGAGCCGCAATTTTTTTAGCGACTTTTCGGATGTTCTTTTAACTAGAATCAAGAGTGACAAAAGATTATGATTAGCGAACCCTGAAAATTTTAGAGCCTTTGCGGTGGTAATTTTGGACTTGATGAAGTAAGCAAGGTAAAAGACAAAACATTGTTTTTTTTATTACTTTTTCGGATGGTCTCGTGGTAGTATAGGTAATAAAAATTAAAACAGTGAGCGGAATGAGCGCCGATATTTTGTTGTGTGTGCGGCCGCTGTAAATGGTTGAGAAATTGTGACATTTTCGCAAGGTTGTTAAAAAGCTTAGAATAATTGAGAATTAACGAAATTTTTTGTGACATTTTCGGTCGTTACCAAATAGTTTAGAAAAGTATGTTATAAATAAAGACATAAAAGTAAACGGAGGGAGCAATTCATTACGGAAAAACAAGAAACTAGGTCTATTGATTTACAAAATTAAAAGTAATGTCGTGATCTGCCTGCCTAGCTGGAATCGGCCGTAAATGAATGCGATGCGTGCACCCAGCGCATTTACATAAAATGTTGAGACGAATTTTTACGAAAAAAAAGTTTGAGTTTTTAAGAGAGAATAATTTAAAGAAATATTTAAGTGCGACGTGCTTACATACAAAACAATGTACCTATGTAGATACACAATAGGAATAGCATGGCACGGAGCGCCAAACTGAACACATAGTACCTACGTCGTTCCTTGCCTACCTTTTATTATTTGGAAAAATAAATGTAAATTTTTCGGGCAAGCCTGACTTTAGGGGTATGAATGTTCCGCCATAAGGGCCCCTAGGCTTGCCGGGCCCCTAGGCCCGGGCCTTGTGGGCCTAGGGGCTAATCCGGGCCTGGATTGTGCCACATATTAATTAATTATTTAATTAAAAATTACCGTCTTGTTAGGAGAATTTGAAGAAAGTCAACTTCTCTGATACAAACCATTTTTTCATTACTTTTACTCGGAAAGTAGGTACGAGTATGTCTGTATTTGCTGAACAGCAGCGGATCGAAAGTGATATTTTTCAACCCGAGGGACAATCGTTTTCAACTGACAGCTATGACATTTCTATTGAACCAATGATAAAAAAAACTGATGCTTAAGAAAAAATGCGGTAACGCGGTAGTTCTTTCAATCTTTATTTGATTCAGTGTGGATTTAACGCTATAATTATGGATTTCACTACATAGTATAAAAGAAAGTCGCTTCCCGCTGTCTGTCCGTTTGTCCCTATGTATGCTTAGGTCTTTAAAACTAGGTAGGTACCTACGCGAAAGATTTTTGTGTTTTGAGAATAACACAAGCTTTGCTTAGCTTGTGGCTAAATGATGCTGTGTGGATCATCCAGGATACCTACATAACTCTTCTCAAAAATTTTCGGAGCACAGTGCAATTCATTAATTCAGTAATCTTATTACCTAAAAATTCTTGGAGCGCAGTTTAATACATTGTGTATGGACTTTGAATGGTAATTTTTTTTGACCATGTTCAAAATATTTTCAAAGCATTAAAGTTTCTATAGTGCAGCAAATTTCTTGTAGGACTTCAACTGTATTTATATTTGAAAGTAGGTACTCAGTTTTGAGAATAAGTATTCTGTCTGAAGTGTCGAACTTCACGACGCCGCGGACTCAAACTGCTACCTAGGTGCAAATGCCTCCGCGAAGCCATGTTGAGCGTGGACGAGTTGTTCATGTAACACCGAGAATGGTAAAAAATCTCTACTGTTTTCAATGTATTTCAAAAGTAATAGGAATCTACCTACCTACCTTCTCCCTAAACTTTGTAGTAAATTGTACCTATAGTATATACATAATAGAATATAGGTACATAGTCGAAGAAAGTTCATAACCGGATGACGAAGAAGGTTCATGACGGATCTTGTTCAAAAAGTAATGTACAATACCTCTAGATCCATATCTGCCAACGCCGAATATATTTCAGACTAGCGGTCCGCCCCGGCTTCGCACGGGTATTAAACAAAAATTTCAGAAATTATACACACTAAAACGATGGGTTTCACAGTTTTCATACGGATCTTTACTTTATTTAACAGCATTGGGGTTTTTGACATTGACTCGACATTCCAAAACTGACACTGGCCGTAGAGAAAAAGCAAGCACCGTGCTATACAACCTCTTTTTCTATTCTGACGCGCCATAATAGAAAAAGAGGTTGAATATACAGCCCACGGTTCAATTATTGAATTTTCATGCGTATCCCTAACTTTTTTGAAAATATTATATAGCCTATGTTCATCACGGAAAATTAAGGATTCTAATGGTGAAAGAATTTTTTAAATCGGTCCAGTAGTTTCGGAGCCTATTCAATTCAAACAAACAAACATACAAACAATCAAATCTTTCCTCTTTATAATATTAGTATAGATCAGTGTTTTTCAGTCTTTTTGAATACGCGACCCCTTTAAGGGTAGAAAAATTCTGGCGACCCCCTTGGGGCATAGAGAGACAAAAAGTTAGTAATTTTAAAGACAAACTTATGATTTTCTCTATTTTGATATTCATTATTAGCACCTACTTTCTGCAAGAAGCCTCGAAAGCTTTGAAAGTAAGTACGAGGTAAGTTAGTAAGGCTGCGCGCGGCTTTGATTTGGACGTCAGCAGCTTACAAGATGCTGAGTCTGAATATGCTAATCATTTTTCTGACCCTGTCTGGCTATTGAAATTAGCATTTCTGGCAGATATTTTTAGCCACCTTAATAATTTAAACAAGAACCTCCAAGGTACCGAAGAAAATATTTTAACAGCTAAAGATAAAGTCAAAGCATTTCATGCAAAACTTCAATTGTGGTCAACCTCACTGCAAAACAATATATTTGAGTCTTCCATGTGTTCAGAAAACTGTTGAAGATAATGAAACAGACCAATCGCTTGTGGTAAGGGTCCACATTCCCTGCATGATACAGAGCTTGCATAATTTGCAGGAGAAACTATTAACATACTTTCCAGACTTACACTCTGAAGCTGACAATGGGCGTAGATGGATTCTAAACCCTTTCTTGGATAAATCAATAGAACTGGCTGATGTCACCACAAATACGAAAGAAAATCTTAGAGATTTAGCTGCTGACGGCATGCTTAAAATGGAATTTTATTCGCAAAGTGTTGATGTCGTGTTTTGGATGAAAAGAAAACATGAATACCCAGAGCTGGCAAGGGAAGCTCAAAAATTGATTATTAACATTTCAAAAATAGCACCACGATTTGACAAACTTTTGAAAAATAAACAAGCCCATCCTTCTCATTGAAATTATGTTTTTACGGTAGTGTAGAACCTTGCCTTTTTCCTTTCGCGCCGGCGACCCCCTGAGTAAGGCTTCGCGACCCCCCTAAGGGTCGCGACCCACAGTTTGAAAAACACTGGATAGATGAATCACTCAGCACAGAGCGTTGACATAGTTAGAGGGCATCTATTTGTTTGGTAAAGACCAAGACCCAGTGTCTACACTACACTAAGAACGCGTTAAAAGGTGTATTCGGCAAGGGCAAACAAAGCGTTAGCGATAACGTCCATCTGAAGTTGGTACAGGTACTGATGTAGGTACCATTAATAAATAAAACGCGTAAATTAAGAAAACGTTATAGACAAGTGTTTAATAATAATATCAAGGTTGTATAAAACAAAAGGTAGATATAAAATTCGCACTAAGATCAGTTTGTAGAAACTGAGTAGTACTACAGGTACTAAGTACTAGTAGTAGTAGGAACCAACGCTTAATTTTGAATTTGGTGATATGCTGTAGTACATGTACAGCCCACAAGTATCGGTCTCGGTAGGTATGCCTCGCCTCGGCTGTCATGCGAGTGACACTCCATAGGTACAGTAGACATGTTGGTAGTGCACTTCTTGGTTTCGGGTCTACGAGTACTCAGCAGTGAACTTGTCGTGGAACTGCCTGAAGACGTGCAGCATCTCGTGCAGCAGCGCGGGCTGCGGCAGGATGGTGGTGCGGAAGTGGTAGGTGCCCGGCCGCTGCCCGAACCCGGCGCCCGGCACGACGCAGATACCTGCGGAGTTACATGCATGCAGTGTGTGCGCGCGGTGCGGCCGCGGTGCAGCCAGGTGTACCTGTCTCCTCGAGCAGCCTGCAGCAGTAGAAGTGGTCGGGCGCCTCCCCCGCCGCCGCGGCCGCCGCGACCGCTCGCGCCGACAGCGAGATGCGAGGGAACGCGTACATCGCCCCCTGCAACGCAGACAATAAGCGTACATTCACCGTGTCCTAGGAAGGTAAACTCTGATAAGCCAGCGAGAAGTAGGTACCTGCACCGAATGGCACTCGATGCCTGCCATCGAGTTGAAGGCGTCTACCACCAGCTTAGCGCGCTGCTTCAGCGAGTCCATGATGGCCGTCGTCTCCTCCAGCCACAGCGCGTAGGAGGGCTCGCCTTCCTGCGGCGGCCGCGCCTGCAACAACCACGGACGGTCGAGTGGGAGGTCAGGACGCGGGGTGGTGGTCGGGGGAGCGGGGATCAGTGCGCCACTCACGATGCAGTCCAAGGCGATCTGTCCCGGCACGCTGGGGCACAGCATGGCGGAGACCAGCTTGTAGAGGTGCGCCTGCACCGCGGGCTCCAGGTTCACCAGCTCCACGTACCCCCCGCGCAGCCCGCACTCCCCCGCGTACCCCTTGCTGACGGACATGAAGGACGCCAGCTCCAGGCCGCTGCTGTAGGGCTCGCCCATCTCGCACAGCACCTGCGATCGAGGAGCAATTCTTAATAATGTAAGTAACAGAAAATAAAACATGTAAGTATATTGTACCTAGGTACGTAGGTACTATCGAAGTATGTTACTACTTGAAGCATAAAATAACCTTTTTGAAGGAGTAGAATTTGCAGCCGTCCGCCAAGACGTTCTGCTGGTACTCCTCGTCCGCCAGCAGGAACAGGTGGTGGTGGTACGCGAATTTGATAACCTCCTCGATGTTGCGCCGCGTCAACACCTGGAATCTCACAGAGAACCTTTACGTCCCTACAACGGCTTTACCTAATGATGGTTATCTCTACGATACCTACATGACCGGTAGGGTTGCAAGGGTTATTGACCAGCAAAGCTCGCACAGTAGTGTTAGCCTGCTGCTTGACTCGCTCCAGCTCGGCGAGGTCGATGGCCCAGCCCGCCGCCTCGTCCAGGTAGTACTCCTCCGGGCCCAGGCCCAGGTGTCCCAGGAGCGCCGCGTACAGCGGCCGATGCGGGGTCGGGATCATCACGCCTGGAAGGATCGATCAGACTGCCCTAGACACGCTATCTATACCCTCGGCGTGCGAGAGAATGTGAACCGACCGGAGTTGAGTCCGTCGAC
>OZ007535.1:12887657-13004030 GCA_963931895.1 Eupithecia pulchellata
CATTTATTCTCAAACAATTTACAATTGTGTCGGAATTTCACTAAAACTAAAACATCTTTCTCAAACAAAAATTACAATTACCTACATATCCCTCGATAAAACTAAACGGAAGTTTCTGAATAGTTTTCATCGAAACGCTAATATTATTTGAGCGACATGAGTTGGTTTTGCACGAAAAGGAACCAGAAACTTTGATCTTTTTCAAGTTTTACGGCTGAATGGCGATTGGTCAGGACAGGAGAGGTGGTTCCCGGCAAGTATACCGTACCTTCTTGAAGGAATGGAAGGTGCAGCCCCCCTCGTACACGTTGTGCTGGTACACCTCGTCCGCGAGCAGCAGCAGCGCGTGCCGGTGCGCGAACTGCACGATCTCCTCCATGTTGCTCCGCGTCAGCACCTGCCATGCACGACACATGTTGCTCCGCGTCAGCACCTGCCATGCACGACACATGTTGCTCCGCGTGAGCACCTGCCATGCACGACACATGTTGCTCCGCGTCAGCACCTGCCATGCACGACACATGTTGCTCCGCGTGAGCACCTGCCATGCACGACACATGTTGCTCCGCGTCAGCACCTGCCATGCACGACACATGTTGCTCCGCGTGAGCACCTGCCATGCACGACACATGTTGCTCCGCGTCAGCACCTGCCATGCACGACACATGTTGCTCCGCGTGAGCACCTGCCATGCACGACACATGTTGCTCCGCGTCAGCACCTGCCATGCACGACACGGCAATGCCAATTATCACTAGATATTCATATCAGGGTGGAGATTTCAAATATTCCCTGGCTCGCACCTTTTCTCAAAATATCGTAAAATCGGTCAGTTTTTCAGGGATCTTCCAAAATCCCTGGAAATTCCAAAGACGGAACCGAGTAGACTTGTGTAGTTCAGGAATGATGAACTAAAATGAATTAGTTCCCACTAGTGAACTAGTACGAACTATTCAGCATAACTCGTTCCTAATAGTACTCTAGTTCACTTGCTCTTCAGTCACGAAATCGCGGAACCACTATAATAAAAAGACCCTATTTTCTATGTCATAAAGATTAAAATCTGATAACATGAAGAAAAAGAACTATTAACGAAGGAAAGAGATAGACAGCGCATAAATCCGCGGTACTAAAAGAGAAGGAGATATGCATTTTGATCTCTAGTTCAGTAGTATCATAATAGTACATGAACTAAAGAAAGATAGACAGCGCATAAATCCGCGGTACTAAAAGAGACGGAGATATGCATTTTGATCTCTAGTTCAGTAGTATCGTACTAGTACATGTACTTTACGAAACATGTAGTGACCGATTGAATTGCAAAACAAAGACATACAGCGATAATCCACTGTAGTGCAAAAGAGATGGAGATATAATTCGTTCTTTACAACTCGACCAAGCTAAGTTTGCACCTCGCGGGCGGGGCGCCGCATTCCAGCGAGGTGCAAACTTAGTTTGGTCGAAGTATACGTCTAACATTATTAAAATGCTGCAAAATTTTAGTACAAAAACTCACAAATCATTAGGTAAATCAAATCAATTTTAAGGTTACTTATGTATATGGTTTGTTTACGAATATTTCGCATCGAATTTGGCTGGACTTATAATATTTGCAATAATACCTAGATATAAGTACCTAAGTAATTTATTTAGCTTGATAAAGGTAGGTACAATAGATGATTTGTATGACACAAAAATGTTGGTGAGCGAGGTACTAAATGTACTAATAGAACTAGAAGTCCGAAGTAGTACATTAATGCAAATGTACTAGTACGGAGCGATCCTGTCACTGACCGAGCAAGAACAAGCCTAGAACCGAGAATTCCCGATGATTACCAGCATAATATGCTATTATATTTCAATATAATTCTTAAGAATATATTAAAATAAAAGGTGGTCTATTTTGTTTACCTATGTAGTTCATAAAGTTGACAAAAAAAAGAGACTGAATAAGTTGTAGTAGAACATAATATGATTCACTTGCCAGTTTTCATCTTAGTGTAGAGGGTAAATCACCATTCATTATCCATCTTTCTACACATAAAAACACAGACACACAAAACCTATTTTCATTATGCTCTAGTTCAGAAATTTATTTTCATTTGCGTTTTATTTGATGTGTTTTCTATTAGAATTATGTTTTGAATATAACTTTAGTGTTGATTGATGATATGAGTTGAGTTAAGTATTTAATGATAGTAGATAATGAATGATGTATGCTGACGATGTCGCCGCGGTGGTAACTGCGCCATCTGTCGACCGCCTCGAGGAAAGGTTGAATCAAGCAGCACACCAACTCGCTAGCTGGTTTAGCGTGAACGGCCTGGTACTTAATTTGTCAAAGACACATTTCATGCACTTCCGTCTTTCAGGCCGCCACGTGAGACCACTAGTAGTGCTAGCCGAGGGGGTGCAGATCGTGCAGGTGGAGCGTACGACGTTCCTTGGCTTCGAGATAGACCGCGCGCTCACCTGGACATACCATATTCACAACATCTGCGGCAGGCTGGGTGGAGCGTGCTTTGCACTTTGGCGGCTATCTAGTTTCCTGCCAAGGGATGTCGTACGGTCTTGCTATTTCGCGACCATCCAATCTGTGCTCCAGTACGGGGCAGAACTCTGGGGCCGCGGCGCCGACTGGGAGCGAACTTTCCGCTTACAGAAGCGGGCCATTCGGGCGGTGGTACGCGTGTCACGCGAAACCTCCGCCCGTCCTTTCTTCAGGGAGTTAGGCGTCCTCACATTACCATCTCTGGTAATCTTTCAGGTGGCCGTCTATGTGAGGACAAACCTGGAGGAATTCCCCAACCTTGGAGAAGAACGCGGAGGCTCTGCGCGCCACGCCGGTCGGCTTGCTGCGGTATCGCGTACTATGGCGAAGTCTAGGAAGCTGACACATGTCATGGGGCCGACAGTATACAACCGCTTGCCCAAGCAAATAAAGGAGGCTCCTAGTCTCACCACATTTAAATTAAAACTTAAACGCTGGCTTGTCGAGCAGACATTCTATACCTTCGATGAGCTCACGAGCCTGAAACTAACAAACTTAAAATTTAATAACTTTATATAAGATTGACCTATCATGTATTGATCCATTATCAATAAATAAATGAAAATGAAATGAAATGAAATGAAATGATTGTCCAATAAGTTTGTTTAATTTAATAACATGAATCAACATTTTCCCTTACAAATTTACAACTTTTTATCGAGTATGTACATATATTACCATCGCGCGATCCCTGTTCTGTCTGTCTCTCTATTCTGTCTGTTACCGTAAAAAGCCTGATTAATTTAATTTAACAGTCTTAGTTCATCATCCTGCAACATGACAGCATTATCTGGTCTCCACACTATCAAAACCACAGCAAGGATCGAGAGCATACAAAACTAATATCTCAAAATAGATAATAATTTACCAGGAATTTTGGTAAAAATATTAAAATTTTCTTTTTCATCTTTATTATATATTACCGTGGCGGACTAGAAATTTAATATTTGCTAATAATCTCAATTGTACATTTTTTTTTAAGCTTTGTAAACGATTCCTTAATTCTTATTTAAGGGCACACAATGTGAAAACTTTAATGGAGAAGCCCTGGATACTGCGCATTTTAAGGCCCAACGGACTAAATATTGCACTGAAACATGACTGAAACATCGTATTATGTCTGTTAAATGATTTTTTTGTCATGCTATTGGTTTTTTGTCCCCTAGTTCGAAAATAAGATTTATTGACTTCCGCAATTGCTTCACTGTGCTTTGACAGCGTCGCCCTAGGATTTAAGAGTTGGAGGGTTGTTTGTTTTTTTTGGCTGTTAGAATTTCTAAAATCTTTAGTTATTCTAATAATACAGCCGAAAAAACGATTACTTCTTGCTAATAGGTCTTTACCTATGAAATTGCCGGTCGACAATGACGAATTAAAGGCGATTGTGGAAGCTGATGCTACACAATCTACGGCTGAATTAGCAGCAGCTTTCGACGTTAGCGTCAAAACAATATTGGTCTGGAATTGGAAAAATGGATTCTGTTTGATAACCGCAAGCGCTCAGCAAGTTGGTTGGATCCTGGTTCAGCACCTAAACAATGCCCTAAACGAAAACTCACCCCAAAGAAAAGTGATGGTCACTGTTTGGTGGTCTAGCGACGGTGTGATTCATCACAGCTTCTTACCAAACGGGATGAGCATTACTGCAGATGTGTACTGTGAAGAACTGAACACAATGATGGAGAAGCTGGCACATCTCCAACCAGCATTGGTCAATCGCTCCTCTCCGCTGCTCCTGCACGACAACGCGCGACCTCATACTGCACAGCAGACGGTATCCAAGTTGCAAGAACTGGGGTTGGAAGCTCTCCGTCATCCGCCCTACTCACCAGACCTTGCGCCTACAGACTACTACTTTTTCCAGAATTTGGATAACTTCTTGGCGGGAAAAAAATTCAATACCCGAGAGGCAGTACAAAATGCCTTTGAAGAATTTGTTGCCTCCCGTCCTGCTGATTTCTATAAGAAGGGCATCAATAAACTGCCACTGCGTTGGAAAAGATGCATTGATTGCATGGGTGATTACTTCGATTAATACAAAAAATACATGAAAAAAATTCCTTTTAATTTTTTCATACAAAACGGCAATTTCATAGGTAAAGACCTCATATTAACCGGTCATAGTGTGTTATATTATATATAATCAATCAACATGACCCGACGAATCAAAGACATTACAGAGGAAGGTTTTACACGAAAGGAGGTTACTGACTGTTGACTTATAACGAACAAACGAACAAACACATGCTGTTTATCTGAGATCAAGGGTTGAAAATACCTGTAGAGGAGGGTGTCATAGACAACGGATTCGATAAGTTTGGCAAAGCATGACAGAATGCTGATGTGGCGATAATTCCCACATGATGTCTTATCCAATAGTCAGAGACTATAATACAATAGTCAGAGACCTCTATGGATGAGAGTAGATCCACGCCCGTGCCGTCACCCAGCCAGCGGCAAAATTCCAACTGCTTGATCCACCATCATCGTCAGACTGGTAAACAGAACTAAAATATTGGCAGAATAGCTCGCAGACATCAGTGCTATCGATTGATGATCGACCATTGTATGAGACAAGCTGTGGAATACTGACGGCGTCTTTTTTAATTTTCTCAAAATTCCAGAATCCCTTTGTCTCGCCCCTATCCTATCTTTCGACCAAGCTTCCTCTATTGACGATATGTATGCATTATAGCATTCAACGGCAAGCTTCTTACTACGCGCACGGAGCATAGATGCGTTGAGAGTAACGTCACAGGAAAAACTGTTCCTATATCGTATAAAGTTCAACTGGGTGATGGCACTCAATGGCGTAGACACCAAGACCAAGTTATTTCAATCAAACCAAATAGCAAAAACAGGTATTCGCTGTCCCGACCTATTTCCGATGTGACGAGTGTTACCCTTCGTTTAGGCCTGTGGGTGACGCTGTCGACGATGACAAGTTCGAAGATGTAGCAGGGGTGGAAGACGAGAGCGTGTGAGGACAGCCTTCAGCTGCCTCATCGCTACGCTAGCACAGGTCCCTCAGACCACGGCCGCCAGGTCTCCCCTCCCATACTGGGCGCTTCAGCTCGGGCTCGGCGAGCCTATAAACGAGCCAAACTATAGGTTATGGTTATGATTTAATTCATCTGTGTATTGAACTGATAATTATTATTAAATTACAAAACTGGAGGATGATGCGGATGATATGATGTACTTTAGATGTACAAGCTTAGGGTGTTGGTTCTTTAAATACGAAAGATAGAGGGTAGCGTCAGCGGATAATGTAAGTAGGCGTAAATTATTAATAAAACAGTCTGAGTCTAACCGGCCTTTCATTCAACGCTCCAATATGTATAAAACTGGTTGGTAAGGAAGATACAATACATACCTGTCCAGTAGGATTGCCTGGGTTGATAACCACAATAGCTCGCACAGTACTTTTAGCCTCTGCCTTGGCCCGCTCCAGCTCCGCGACGTCGAGCGCCCAGCCCTGCGCCTCGTCCAGGTAGTACTCCTCCTGCGCCAGCCCGTACTCCGCCAGCGTCGCCGAGTACAGCGGGTACTGCGGGATCGGGATCATCACGCCTGAACGAACAATTACTTTGCCATTTAACAGCTTACTACGTTTTACACTGTACTTTGTATCTGCCTGCAGGTCACGGCAAGATATTCAACAGTGGTTATGGCCTTACCGTCACCACTATTGAAGATCTTGGCCAAAACCGACCTGAAGGCAGTCCGTTAATAGATTTGCACAAGAGGCGCAGAACGATCTTGATGGCCGAGGAAGCTCCGTTGGAGAGGCAGATGTCCTGCCAGTCGGCGGCGTGTCCGTCGCGGCGCTCGATGTACTCCGCCACGTGCCGGCGCACCAGCTCCATGCCTTGCCCTGCGCTGTACGCTCCCTCTGTGTTGCCTCTGGGGAACGTCACAAGCCATATAGCAATGTATTATATATCAACTAAATGGGTGGATACTCTTAGTAAAGGGCGTACTTGCAACAGTCGAGGAGTGCGGCAGCTCTGCACTTCACGTCCACGGGGAAAAAGGACTTCTTCAAGAGGTCGGGAAGAAAGCAGCATGCTAGCACCTGCTCAAGTGACAGATATTATTTTATTGTCTATTAATGTCTTTCAAAACTTAACGCTATCCCGTACGGAATCACCTGTCGGACGAACGTGACCGGCTTCTGGCCCATCGCGTGGGCGTCTCCGAGATTCGCGAAGATGACTCGCTTGAAAGGTTTCTGGGTTCCCTGCACGAAATGTTGCTTATTTATATGGTATCAAAGCTGATAGAATAAGACTCTACCGTCTAGAGCGACGCAAGATGGTGTGCGTAACCGTGTAGTGGGCAGGGCCTCACCTCACCTGTGCGAGTTGAGAGGCGAGCTCGATGGCGCGCGACACGAGGGGGCCGCGCACCGCGTACTGCATCTCGACGATGTTCGGGTTTATGCTGTCCACTCTCAGAGCCTTCGAGCCCATACCGGACCCGCACCTGCACCTGACCCGGCCCGGAACCTGCGCTAGCAACTAGCGACTCAGCACGCGGTCACCGTCTCCCGAGTGAAGCGCGACCTAACTCAACAGCGAGGGTTTTTACTCCCTGCTTTCAGTTTTCTCATACTAAGTAGGAGAGAGAACGTTTTTCAACACTGAATTTATTTTTCGCACCATTTGCACTGTATTAACAATTTTGTGAGGTCTTTGATTTAGTCGTTAGCCACCATTACGTAGGTTAGAAACTTGGTTATTTAACCGAGTTTGTATAAAGTATACTTAAAATAAAAATAAAAGAAATATATTTTTGATAATGAATGTGACACCCACATGACGCCGCGCCCCGTCTATAAAAAGTACTAGAACGTAGTGGTTTTATTCTCTTTGAAAAGTATAATGTACTTTGTGCGTTGGTTTTATTAAATTTTTGTAAGGACTGTACGACTGTCAGAAACTTAGATTCCCACAAGATTTACAAGAGATTTAGTTCGTCCATATTGAGGTAGGATGGTATGACGGTGGCATGCGCGGCGGAGTAAGCAAGGACCCTCGTATGACGGTGGCATGCGTGGCGGAGTAAGCAAGGAGCCTCGTATGACGGTGGCATGCGCCGCGGAGCTAGCAAGGACTCTCGTAACATCGATCGGAACCTAACAATCACCACCATGAGATAAAGATTTTAAACCGATGAAGACACGTACCTAGTGGTTTTTTTCTCTTTGTAATGAAGATAGTCAGGCAGGATATGTGAGTAGTGAAGTTGTGTAGTTGTTGTCTCGCGGCGGCCGTGGCCTGCTCTCCAGCCGAGCGGACTCCCCTTCCTACACTGTCTTACGGATTAGGTTCGATTCGTGCGTCGTCTTTTGGAGTAAACAACCAAATGAGTGCCGATTCGTGCGTTCTGCTAGGCAGCGTAAAAAGTACCTAAACCTTTTGGTTCGATTCGTACCTCGAGTACATTATATTTATTTATAACTAATTTTTAACCATAGAGTAGCTAAAGATTCAGATTTCCCATTATAGTTATTTAAGGTACCTTTCATAATTAATTCTATATGTGTGGCTTTGAAATAAAAGTAAGAGTTTGTGTAAATAAAAATAAGCTAACAGAGCGGCGATTTGCGAGTTTTGCGGTTTGCGAAAAACCGGAGAATCTCCAGTTATTATCCAGATAGTAAAAATACTTTAAGTAAATATAGGTGGTTTAAGAGAAAAATAAACAAAGCAAGTCACATGGAATGGATGCTTAAAAATATTTTAGTTGTGGTGTGAAGCCGGGGGGTGGGGGGGTGGTGGGGGTTACACTTCTAGTTCTCGTATAAAAAATAAAATAAAGACTAGCCATGATGCAACCTATAGTTTTTCTCTTGTAAAATAAACAATTAATGAATATACAAAACGTGTTTTGGGATGTGATGATTTATAATGAATAAGTCAGCAGAGTCTCTCGCCTCGGCAGTCCCGGCAGTCGCTGGCGCGGCACTCGCCGGATATCGCGAACATGCATTTTTAACGGCGACCGTGGACTATCGATTGCAGACGAGTCCGGCTGCCCGCGCCGCCATCGGTCCCTGCCCGGGTACAGATATAGAATTACGTCGATAGCTCGCATTAGAAGGCGTTTCGTACTCTGTACCACTTTGATAAAGTTGAAGTTCCTAGATTATGAAATAACATCCCATCCTCAAGTAAATTAAGATAAAACACATTAGATACCTATCTTATACGTTCTGGCCGTTTCTAAATGGGATTCAGGACATTCAGTGTTGCAAAACCAAGTTTGCTGAATTCGGTAGAGTTGTCAAAAAAAAATCGGTAGTTTTCGGTAGATATTTATTAGGTATTTAAAAATAGAAAATATACACATTACATTTAAATATTTATTTACTATACCATTTTTGTGAGGACATTTTACTAAACATTGTTTTTGGAATGTTGAAATCATAACAATTACCATCACCAATAAACCTTTTTGTATGCAAAAGCCCTACTAATGCTTCTTTTGACAGGCGGTTGCGGTTTTTAGTGTTTATTAAATTTACTGCGGAAAAAATTCTTTCCACCTTTGCTGATGAGTGGGGTAGAGAAAAAATGTGATATAAAAACGAAGTTACCATTCCGAACAAAGGTGTGACGTCACCACCTTTTATATAGGACACATCCGCCCAGAAAATCACAGTATCATCTTGAAACTCATTAATTCTTTAAAAAAAGCTTTTGTAAATAGAATCAATATATTTTTATATACTATTTTTAACATAGACCAGCCGGGGAATCCCCATTTGCGGTCACTCAATTCGTTCAAAGTGCATAGAGTAATAAAAGAGCCGTGTTACCACTACCACAAATCATATTTAACTGCAAACGTCAAATAAATCAAAAAATCGGTAGACATTCGTCCCAAATCGGTATTTCGGTAAACGAGTGTCAATATCGGTAAATCTACCGAAAAATCGGTAGGTTTTGCAACGCTGAGGACATTGGTTGCAAGCACTTCCTTCATATAACACTGGCACTTCATTGGATTCCGTAACTTTTTGTAGGTATCGCATCATCTCTTCGGTTGGGTGCAAGGTGTTGCGCGCCTCATCACTGTCAGTGCGGTTGTTCTTCCTCGAGGACCCAGCCAGCCAGAAGACACGAAAACAACTTATGACAAGTATAGACAGGCTAGACAAACTTCTGGACTCCATGGAAAATGGAGAGACGAAAAAGGAGAAGGATACATCCTTGTTGCAGCCAACGAAACCCATTTCATTAATAGTCAGGAAGAAAATGGATACTTCAGTGCAGCAACCCTCGAAACCAAATCCTTCACAAGCAATTCAACTCTTCATCCAGTCAAGGGGACCATGCAGCAAGCAAAATAATCATCATCAATCGAGCTACAGTAAGTCAGGCGACCTTGAATTCATTTCTACAGCTTGCAAATTATAGCCTGCCCTTATTGTAGTAAAAATCACGCAATATACAGATGCGATGATTTCATAAAACTCAAAGACCAACAAAAACTAAATGCAACGATGCAGTTAGGCATTTGTCAAAATTGCCTACATCAGCACGAGGTAGGTCAGTGCCGTTTAAGGCGCTCATGTAGAGTATGCCAAGGTCGACACAATTCTTTATTGCATGATGCATTTTGGAAACCTTCTGTATCATCCACGAATTCACATGTGCAGTCGACGACCAAGGACATTGAAAGGATCACTCAGAATAAGGATCACACGCATCAGTCACTCGAAAGTCAACAAAGCGGATTCGAAGTTATGAGAATCATCGAGGACATTACGAACATTCGATTTAAGGCTATGATGCAGCAGATAGAGGAGATTCGCCACAGCGTGCACAAGTTACAAACTGAATCCCTTGGAGAAAATCGAAGTCATGAAAGCCTAAACCAACGCGTTTCACATGCACGACGACGAAGAAAAGCGAAGCGAGCCGACGAAGCGAAACTCATCTAACGTCGAGGGTGAACTCAGCACCCCTTGTTAGAGGCCCCGAGGCAGCACAGCATCCAGCAGTGTGCGACGAGCAGTACGCGCCGAGTGTCTCGCGATATAAAAACGGTTTAAATATCCCAACAGTGAACCGTGACAGTGACACGCTCTATAAAAACGGGTTTGTAGGTATGGGTGTGTTGACTAGGTGTTCCTAAACCCGTACCTGTTTTTCACTAATATTCCTTGGTATTCCGGATGGTGTGGAAGGTTGATTGTGGATGAATAGAAGCAGGCAAGAAGAAATGAAGAATGTTATTGATGATAGTATGAATGATTTTAATGAAAGATGGATAGATATACAAGCAGAAAGAAAACTAATATTACGTAAAAGAAATAACAAAGCAAATTATATGAGAGCGCGTGAAGCTAGCGAGATGGTTGGCCGCGAAATGTCAGAGCGAATGAATGAGCGGCTGCGCATGAGTGACGTTTCGAGATCGGTCCGAAGTATGGATTCAGTGCGTTTGGGGTATGGCCCAAGTGTAAAGGATTATGAGAAATGATTTTTAAATTATAAAAATTAATTATTATTTTGAATCCATATTTCGTATCGATGTTGAGTGGCGCGTAGGTACGCCACATATTCCCCCCGGCCAGACCGTGACTACGGTCGATAAAAATCTGGAAAGCGGACTCTTCTGCCGCTGCGGGTCCTCTTCTCTTCGACAGGTGGCTCTGCAGCGGGAACGGGTTCAGCAGGGGTGATGACAGCAGTAGGTGTAGTTTCATCAGCGTTTATTGGTGTAGGATACGCTGGTACTCGGGCGTCTCTCGTCGTGTAAGCTGGTTTCAGTCGGTCGACACTGACGTTGGTCTTTTTGCCTTTTACGTCGATGGTGAAGAACTTCGGCTGCCTCTCGATGACGAGGTAGGGACCAGCATAAGGAGGTTCAAGGGAACGGCGCACGTGATCTTGACGTAGAAACACGTGAGAAGAAGATTGAAGATCACGCGGAAAATAAAATGGCGAAGTAGTGTGCCATGAGGTGGGACGAGGCGCGAGCTTTTGGACATGAGCTCGAAGACGGGTTGAGTATTGAGTGATGTCATCAGAACTGAAAGTATCTGATGGAGAAAGGAACTGTCCAGGTAAACGTAGAGGTTCACCGTAGACGAGCTCAGCTGCAGAAGTCTGAAGATCATCCTTCCAGGCGCTGCGCATACCAAGTAGCACGAGCGGGAGGGCTTCTGTCCACTGCGAGGTAGTATGGCACATGATCGCTGCCTTGAGTTGCCTGTGAAGACGCTCGACGATGCCATTTGCTGCAGGATGGTAAGCAGTGGTGCGGAAGTGGCGCGCACCAACCAACGCGGCGAGGGATTTGAAGAGCTGGCTCTCGAACTGGCGACCACGGTCTGTAGTCACGCGTGCAGGGCAACCAAATCTGGAGATCCAGGTTGATACCAGGGCAGCTGCGCATGTCTCGGCAGTGATGTCTTTGAGAGGGACCGCCTCAGGCCATCGAGTAAATCGATCGATGACGGTAAGGCAGTACCTGTAATCATAAGACAGAGGAAGAGGGCCCACGAGGTCCAGGTGTATATGGGAAAACCTCGCGGACGGGGTAAGGAAAGAGGAAAGAGGAGATTTAGTGTGACGGGTAACTTTTGATTGTTGGCATTGCAAGCATTGCCTAGACCACTCTCTACAATCACTACGAATCCCTGGCCACACAAACCTTTGCGTAACCAGTCGCACTGTAGCTGCGTTTCCGGGATGATGAAGTTCATGCATCATAGCAAAGACTGGTTTTCGTAGCTGTGGAGTGATGTAAGGTCGTGGCTGTCCACCAGATATGTCACAGAAGATAGGTTCGTCGCAGTGTACAGATTTTACCTTCTGGAGTCTTAAACTGGAGCCATTCTTGATCAAGTCTTGCAGTTCTGGATCTGATTCCTGATATCGTGCAAGAGCTTGATAGTCGATACCTGTGATTTCGTCAACACGAGATAGAGCGTCAGCAACAACATTCTCCTTGCCAGGTATGTATCGAATATCAGTGGAGAACTGGGCTATGAAGTCTAAATGTCGAAACTGACGTGGAGAACATTTGTCTTTACAGCGTGAGAAGGCGAAGACCAAAGGCTTGTGATCGGTGAAGATGGCGAAAGTCCTCGCTTCGATCATATGCCGGAAGTATTTGATGGCTTCGTACACGGCGAGTAGTTCTCGGTCGTAAGGGCTATATTTGACCTGGGAGCTGGAAAGTTTATGAGAGAAGAATGCAAGTGGTTCCCACTCAGAGGTGTTCTTCTTACGTTGTTGTAGTACAGCTCCAATGGAAGAATCAGATGCGTCCGTGACGACTGCGAGATCCGCTGAAGCATCCGGATGAGCTAAAAGAGTAGCCTGAGAAAGTGAGGTTTTGCAGTCTTCGAAGGCACGCATCAGGTCTGCAGTCATGTTCACTGGTTGTGAACCTTTTACCTTAGGGCCAGCTAGTAAAGCATTTAGCGGCGCATGAAGCTTAGCAGCGTTGGGAATAAAGCGACGATAGAAATTAAGCATTCCCAGAAAGCGTCGGAGGTCCTTGATGGTCTTGGGAGCAGGAAAGTTCTGGATAGCCTCGACCTTGACGTCCAGCGGTCGAGTTCCTTTGGCTGAAACGTGGTATCCCAAGAAGGTTACTTCCGACTCACCCAGTACGCATTTGGAGGTGTTGATTAGCACTCCATACTGCTTTAGGCGATCAAATAGCTGACGTAAGTGCATTTTATGTTGAGAAAGGCAATTTGAAAAGATTAGAATGTCGTCTATGTACCCGTAACAGAAATCCAGACCTAGGAGTACTTCGTCTATGAACCTCTGGAACGTTTGTGCAGCATTACGAAGTCCAAATGCCATGTAATTAAATTCAAAAAGGCCGAATGGAGTTGTCAGGGCCGTCTTCTGGACGTCATCAGGGTTCACCTTGATCTGGTTATAAGCTTTCACGAGGTCCACTGTTGAGAAAATGGTACATCCTGAAAGTTGTTGAGCGAAGTCTTGGATGTGACGTATAGGATACCTGTCAGGTATGGTTCTAGCGTTGAGTGAGCGGTAGTCACCGCAGGGTCTCCATCCATCATCTTTCTTTCTTACAAGGTGTAAGGCAGAAGACCACGGGCTCTCAGAACGTCGAGCTATTCCACTGGCTACCATATTCTCAAATTCCTTCTTCGCAGCTTGAAGTCGGACAGGATCGAGACGTCGAGGCTTACAAGAGACAGGAGGACCAGGTGTCGTCCTGATATGGTGCAAAGTGTTGTGCTTAGGAGGTGAAGGTATACCTGCAGGTCTGGTAATCTCAGGAAACTCTCGCAACAGCATGTGTAACTCCGATTCACCTGTCACAGCCTTGATTGATGCTGTGTCGTCAGGTAATCTGGAGGAAAGGGCACTTACTGAGAGTGAAGTTACACCATCGATGAGACGCTGGTTTTTGCAGTCCACCAGCAAACCATAGAACTTAAGGAAGTCAATTCCTATGATCGGTCTAGTTATGTCAGCGATCGTGAAGCTCCAGGTGAAAGCACGGCGAAGGCCTAAATCCAGCTGCATCTGCTTAACACCGTAAGTATGGATAACAGAGTTGTTTGCAGCTGTTAAGGTGTACTTAAAACAGGGCGTTTTTATAGCCAACCGCGGGAAAACACACAGGTCGGAACCAGTGTCCACGAGGAACTGCATTTTGGATGCGCGATCGGTAACGAAGATACGGCCTGTTGAAGAAGGGCAGTCGTTAGCCGCTACTAGTACTGGGAAGTTTTCCATTTTCCGTCAAACGAAACGAGACGCTTATTTTAAGACTAAAAATAGTTGCATGAAACAGTTTTTTTTAAAACACTTTTTTGTTCAACAGTAATCGTCACTTAACAATTAATTTACACTTGAAGTCACAGAATAATTACTATCAAATCGATCCGAAGTACCTAATTATTCCAAAAACACCGAATAATTGCAATGAGCGAAAGCAATGCACAATACACACATGACGCACGCACGTGTTATTATTATTACAAAACAAAACAAAACAAACTTTACCTTTGAACTCCACTCGAATTTCACTCCTAAAGTTTTTTTTTTAATTTGGTCGTTTTGTATCTTATCTATATCGCAATAGAGTTCACTATTCTATCCAAAAACGACATACCTACGTAGGCCCACTTCGCAACGGGTTTCTTCAAAAACACGTTTTTCTGTAATCCCAAAGCAAACAAAATTTTACGCTCTATAAAATAAGGATCTGTTTTGCCTGTTCCTATTCTATCCAAAAACGACATGGGTTTCTTCAAAAACACGTTTTTCTGTAATCCCACAGCAAACAAAATTTTATGCTCTATAAAATAAGGATCAGTTTTGCCTGTTCCTGCCTGCCTTGTATAAAAACGTTTTCGAGAAGCAGGGACAAACTCTTTTTATTTTATATTTTATCGTTAAAGGATTAGAGTTCATTATTGTTCGCACCTGTCAGACAGATTTGAAACTGTTTTGGCGCGCCGTTCCTTCCAATCATTTCGTTCGTTCAAAAAGCGTTCTAGCGAACCTTAGTTTTGTTCGTTTGACAGACTGGTTTCAGTCAGCATTAGATTCGTGACGTTTGACAGTTTTTTTAGTAAGTGTTTTATGATTGAACGAGAAAGCGTTTTGTCGTTTCACATAGACAAAGTGTTTCATGAAACTGTTTTAGAAAAAAACGCCCAGTACTAGCCGCTACTTGCGACCGCCCTGACCGTTTTCCGCCGACTTGAAAGTGCAGGGCTCCTTGCACTTCTTGGCCTGTGCTCCGTAGTTGAAATGGTAAAAACAGTGAGGACAGTCTGCAGGTGGTTGCTGGAAACGTGGGCGAGAGCGAGAACGTGAGCGTGAGTTGTAGCTGTTACGGCTATTGTGCTGCTGCGGTCGCGATCGTCCACCGCTGGAAACCTGCTGGGTCAGCTTTGCGACTTGCTTAGTGAGTTCACAAACTTGCCTGGCCAGATCATCGTGAGTTGTTGCAGTTTCCGCTTTAGAAGTTGAGGCCACCTGGGGAGTGCTAGGAGCAATCTCGTGTACCTTGTCCGCTAAATCTGCCAATTTATCTAGCGGTAATTCAACCTGAGTAGCAATCACGGTCTGAATATTAGCAGGCAATCGGCTCGACCAAATAGTTGTCAGGAAATCCGTAGGAACAGCTGGACCTGCAAGACCTTGTAAGTGGCGAAACCATTGAAACCATTGAAACCATTTATTCTTTGTGATTGTGGTCGTTATACATAAGATCTTAAATAATAATTGTTTGCTCTACACAATTTACTCTTTCGAGCGTACAAAGATTTTTTATATAATTAGATTTAAAATAAAATTACATGCAGTCATAAATTATTAGGTATTTTTGTTTACAAGATATATAAAAATTTCATGCCATGTTCATAATTCCATTCAATTCATCATTTAATAATTAAATTTAACAAAACATTTTGTATTAGAGTCATAATAATTAGATGTCACAGTAATGAAAATAATAATAAATACCCAATAATCATAATAATTCAATATACCTACATACAATTTAATTAATGTCAAAGAATTCTTTTAGGTCATAATAACAATTTTCTAAGAGCCAAGTAAATAGTTTTGTTTTTAACTTCTGGAGTGGCAAGGAAGTTATGTCATTTGGCACATTATTATAAATTTTGACCGACATATTATAGTAAATGCTTTTGCGACTTGATGATAACCTATACATAGGAGTGGCTAATTTGTTTTCAAAACGCTCACGAAGTCTTGCACTTTTAAATTCTTGTTTTTCAAAATAAACATTCTCATATTTCTTAACGAATAAACATATTTCATAAATGTAGAGACAGCACAAAGGTAATATTTTAAGAAATTTAAATAACGGTCTACAAGATATCGTCTGGTCCCATGTTGCATAATGCTCGGATACATTTTTTTTGAGCTATAAATACTGACTGAATTTCAGTAGAGTTCCCCCAAAGTATCAGGCCATATCTTAAGTTTGAGCTTACATAGCCGTGATAAGCCATCTTACCGGCTTCAAGCGATGACTTATCCACAATTCTCCTAAGAGCATATACATATTTATTTAACTTTGAACTTAGTCTTATACAATGATCTTTCCAGTTTACATGCTGATCAACAATTATACCTAAGAAAGGAAATGCTGACACTTGCTCTACACATGTACCGGTGTAATTTACATTTAAAGACTGAGCGTGATTTTGAGGGCAGTAGAATTGCATGTATTTAGTTTTCCCAATATTAAGCACTAAATTATTCCCTTCCATCCATGTTGCAAGCTTATCTAATGTAGAGTTTACGTCATTTTGATATTTAGATAAAGTTTTCCCTCTTACAATAGCTACACTGTCGTCGGCAAAAAGAATCATAGGGTGCTCAGTAGAGTCACATATATCATTTATGTAGAGTATAAAAAGGAGAGGCCCTAATATACTACCCTGCGGTACACCGTAATAGTTGTTTCTAAAGAGGGATCTATGCTCCACTAAGTTCTTAGTTTTTACATCTAAGGTAGAGATACAAGTACATTGGATTCTATTACTTAAGTATGATTGGAGCCATTTATGGCAGTTCCCACGGATGCCATACGACTCTATTTTACTGAGTAACAGCGGATGCGATACAAAATCAAAAGCTTTCGACATGTCCATAAATAGAGCACCAATAGGCACCTTCTCGTCTATAGAGTCAGTAATGTTTTTCATTAAATTAAATGCAGCTAATGTTGTCGATCGATTTCGCCTAAAACCATTTTGTTCTTCTTTCAATATACCATGTTTTTCGACAAAGTCAATTATCCGGGAAAACATAAGCTTCTCAAAAATCTTTGACAAAATGGGTATAAGTGCAATAGGCCGATAATTAATCAACTTGGTCCTATCACCCTTTTTGTGTAAAGGTTTAATAACTGAAACTTTTAATTTCTCCGGAAATATGCCTTGCTCGAACGATAGGTTTATGACGTGAGCTAATGGCTTAGCTATGTGTCTAGCATTACGCTTTAAGACTGACGTGGAGATATTATCAAAACCCACCGCATTTGTATTTTTCAGAATCTTTATAGTTTTTATTATCTCTTCAGGACAGCGTTGCCGTTTTAGCGACTTTGTCGCTAGATCTAGGGGATTTTGGACTCTTTTAGCGACATTTTTTTCAGATTTAGCGACAAAAAAATATTTAGCGACATCTAGCGACTTTTTAAAATAACGAAATAGTTACATGGTCTTTAATTACTTGCAACACTTAATCTATTATTGATAATTCGGGGATGCCCCTAGCAGTGAAGTTTATTTGTCGTGGATCGTGGACCGTTGTTGGTACCACGGAGTGCTAAGTAGTAGTTATTCTGTGGTGGTACCAAACACTGTTCCGTCTCTGTTTAGCATTCGAACTGTTAGATATTGTCGTCTCGTTTTACACATGGTACATGATCTATCTACCTACTAATTATATTATACTTCAGTTCGCATCGCGTCATTGTTTCACAATTTACTTACTCTGTTTGTTAGTTTTGTCCTTTCCCAGTTACTTAACAAAATATAATTGGAAATTTAAAATGGACGTACCATTAAAGAAGAAGACTTACACCCAAAAGTACAGAACTGAGTGGGAAAACCAAGCAGAGTTCAAAGGCTGGCTTAAACCTAATATGAATGATGCATTAGAAGCCTTTTGTTCGTTTTGTCACAGTGAAAAAAATCTAGCGACATTTAATTAGTATTTTCATATATCTGGCGACTTTTCGGTTGTAGCTTAGCGACTTTTTTTTTGCCTGAGCGGCAACCCTGCTTCAGGATCCACTAGTTTTAAAAATATAGAGCAATTTATAGATTGCGGGATTTTTAGTGGGTTTAAAATGCCCCCACTACATTCTTTTTCTACGACATCAACAAAATAATTATTAAATAGGTATATTACATATTTTCGTCGGATCTTTTTCTAAATTGCTTTCATCATAAATCTCTTTTATAGTAACAGGTAGATTTTTATTCCTATTCCCTTTTATAACATCCCATGTTGCCCTGCACTTATTCTTAGAGTCTGCAATGAATTTTTGATTCGATTTAGAATTGGACATTTTTATACATTTCCTCAATAATCTAGAATAGTTCATATATTTAATAATATTTTCTTTGCTACGATTTACTCTAGAAGAGTAGTACATTTTTCTTTTTGATTTTATAGATATTTTAATGCCTTTTGTAATCCAGTTTTGGTGAGTATTTAATTTTTTTTTTAATTTTAATACGGGAAAACAAAGGTTACTAAATAACTTTAAAGTGTCATGAAATAAATCGAATGCTATTTCAGCGTCAGTACTGTATAATACATCACAAAACGATAATGATGATATGGCTTTTTCAAATTTTTCCATGTTTTCCTCAGAATAACTTCTCTTATACTCATACCACTCATTTATGTAAATATTTTCATTAATTTGAAAGCTAAAGGTCTGGGCCGAGTGCCGGGAAAGTCCTAACTAAAAAACCTTAGCTTTACCGCTAACATTTGTGACTATATTATCAATGCAGGTTTTGGATCTAGAGGTGACATGAGTGAATACTTTGATTTGTGGTTGTAAATTATAGTTCTGTAAAATACTTATGAGTTGTCGGGGGCCTGCATTTTTCGGTTTTCTGAAGTCAAAATTGAAGTCACCACTTATTATTACCTTGTTATCTTTTTTGCATAGGCCAGACAGCAATAATTGAAGTTTATCAAAGAATAGCTTACAATTACCAGACGGAATTCTGTACAAACAAACTAAAATTACTTTAAAGTTTGGAATAAGTACACCGCAGCATTCGAAATCAAACGATTTGGATAATTGTAGAGGTAAGTCTAAGACTGAGAAGGAACTGAGAAGGCGTCCTGTCACCGAGCTCCTCATGTATCAATAGCTGTTTGACACGCTTCTCCTTTGACGCTGAAAGGCGTTTGATTAGTTCTAGTTTTAATTTTAGGTACTTGTCTGAAGCAGATGGATTCGTGATGATGTCCTTGACTTCGGCAGCATAACGGTTATCGAGCTGGGAAACGAGGTAACAAAATTTCGTCTCGTCCGTCGTAATTTTAGATAACATAAATTGGCTCTCTACCTGTGCAAACCATACTGCCGGCTCTTCAGGCCAAAATGGCGGTACTCTCACGCCAACTCGGAGAACTTCAGCACCAACAGCAGGCTGATTACGAGCATCATCAGACTCTTCCAAAGACATCTTTCAATATTAGAGAAAAAAAAATTTTGCTCACCGCTCTTCACTTGTACCACACACCAAAATCCTTTTGTTCGGCGAGAATTGTCGAATGTTCCTGAATGTCATCCAAGGTTATCCAACACAAAGAAAAGACTCACCAATGTATTGGATCACGTCGGGGTCACTAATGTAGGTATGGGTGTGTTGACTAGGTGTTCCTAAACCCGTACCTGTTTTTCACTAATATTCCTTGGTATTCCGGATGGTGTGGAAGGTTGATTGTGGATGAATAGAAGCAGGCAAGAAGAAATGAAGAATGTTATTGATGATAGTATGAATGATTTTAATGAAAGATGGATAGATATACAAGCAGAAAGAAAACTAATATTACGTAAAAGAAATAACAAAGCAAATTATATGAGAGCGCGTGAAGCTAGCGAGATGGTTGGCCGCGGAATGTCAGAGCGAATGAATGAGCGGCTGCGCGTGAGTGACGTTTCGAGATCGGTCCGAAGTATGGATTCAGTGCGTTTGGGGTATGGCCCAAGTGTAAAGGATTATGAGAAATGATTTTTAAATTATAAAAATTAATTATTATTTTGAATCCATATTTCGGATCGATGTTGAGTGGCGCGTAGGTACGCCACAGGTTAAATATCCCGATTTACGGAATGCCAATAGATTAATACATTAAGATCTCAATATCTCATACAATTTTAACATTTTACATTCATTTACTATTTATTTGCATTTTGTTTACTGTCCTTTAAAAATAATTTGTTCATTTATTAATTTAAACATATTATGTCTCTTCTCAAGTGGGAAAGATGTACGAAGTACAAGAAGATGTACATTATAAGGGGAAAAATCTAGTTTGTCTATAATCTCATTCTTATGTAACAATTGTAACATTGATTATTTATATTTAATATTATTTTCCTTTTTTGTGGCCAGGATGTACGAAGTACAATGTGTAAGGTCAGACCAATCTAGTTTCCCTAAAGTCTTACTTGCAATACGTGATGTATGTTGTTCTACATTTAACATAAACTCATAAGTGTTTCCTCTAAATTCTCACGTACAATACGTGATGATTATTGTTCCGTATTAAACCTTCTTTATTACCTAAATTTTATTAATAAAACAGTTGCGATCTATCAGCGTTAGAGTTATCATTTAGGTACCCTGTCTCCACGGTAGCTCTAACAGCGGTACTGACGTCGAACAGCTTGCTCATCGCGGATTAACGTGTTCTAGGGCTGCCGAGTCGAGACCCTAGCTCCGTGGGGTACCAAATTATCTGAGCGTCTGGTCGAAGCGACGTCTGACCCGAGAGCTGGTCAATATCTGCTGCAGCGCATCAGCATTGCCATACAGCGAGGCGATGCAGCTTCTCGGGCACACTTCCGAGCTACCTGTATGTAGTTTAGCTTAATTGTTTCAATTGTGAATAGCTACTCGTACTAGTTTAGTTCGATCATTTGTAGATATTTTAGGAAGTCTACAGAAAACACCATAATTTGTAGGTCGTCCTAAATTAGAAAACTTAGAAATTTTGGTTAGGAATTGTAAAACAACAGAATTTCTACCATTGTCTACTGAAAAATAAAGAGCTAATAATAGGTATTCTCCGAATGAAAGGGTTACTAAGTGTGTAACTACTATTTAAATGTGAAAAGGACCATCGTGATAGTAAAAAAAACCGTATTACTTTATAAGAAATCATTAAGTACCTTGATTGAAGCACGGCGCGGTGCGCGTTGCGCGGGGAAAGGTAAACGAGTCGTCCCGGGCGCGGCGCCTCATCAGCGATTCCTCGTTCGATCCGATGGATAACACTTCTGGCAGTCCCCCCCACCCCCCACCCCCTCCGCCCGCCACCCCCCGGGCCCGGCTCGCGGCCGCCCCGCGCCGGGACCTGCTTCATCTGATCACCGCGAGTCAGGTGGATTCCCTCTGTGGCTATTATTGTAGAAGTGTTATACATTAATGGCGAGCGCGAATAGGGTCCCTACTGCATTGTGCACAAACGTTCATTTACTGTATGCATTTGATGACGAGTACGCGCCGAATGTTTCGCGATATAAAAAAATGAACAGTGACACGTGACACGCTCTATAAAAACGGGTTAAATATCCCGAGATATGGACAGCCATTTAATAATTTACATTCATTTAGTATTTCATATACCTATCTAACTAAATTAGAGCTAGTACCTACCTATTTACAATTGAAACAATTGAGCCAACTGCAGACTGTTGCAAACAAACTACAGGTAGCTCAACTGATCCATATCAATACCAGTTGGAAGACTAAGTGTGATTTAGTGTACCCAAGATGCTGGCTGTATGGCAATGCTGATGCGTTGCGGTAGATATTGACCAGCTCTCGGGTCACAGATAATTTTTTGAAAACCCGGAGAGTCTCGGTACCCCACGGTTTCATTTACATTTGTACACTTTACTTGAATAGTCACATAATTCTTTCTTTGTTTTATAGATATGATCGCTCCGTAATACATATAACGCCTCCATCGGTATCCACCCGCCGCCGCCGCCGCCGCCGCCGCCGCCGCCGCCGCCGCCGTCGCGTGGCTGCTCTGGTTACCTGCTGCCGGCTGAAGGAAACACTATTTCCCCACTCCTCAGTCTCGCACGGCTGAAGCGACCACAACGCGTATAACTCGAGACAACAAAAGAAGACAGACATCGTAGTACAGATAAATCCACTCAGTCTTGTCTTGTCTTGTCTTGTCTTGTCTTGGTAAATATTATATATTTCGGTATTTCACAACACATCTAAAGAAGACAGTTTATTACCTATTAAACCTACCTAGTAAACTTCTGAATGGATCTAGCTGAAATATTGCCAACATGAAGTTCTGGACCTGAACAAACATCTGCAAGCCCGCCAGCAGAAGCTAAGACGACACTCACTAGCCACTGGTTGAGGCTCTTGTCGTATGAGTTGAGAGGAAACAAAAGTTGCAGTGTGTATACTCGTATACTCGAGTCAGTATGCCAAGAAGAGGCTTGGAAACCTCAAAACCTACTCTGCAGAGTTCGACAGAAGTATAGTTCTTAGTGAGAATTAAAACATTCCTAAACCTGAGATATGATAACAATAATAAGTCCAATGGCAAGTTATGTGCCAATACTGGACCCAGATATGACAACAATAGCAAGTTATGTGCCAATACTGGACCCAGATATGACAACAATAGCAAGTTATGTGCCAATACTGGACCCAGATATGACAACAATAGCAAGTTATGTGCCAATACTGGACCCAGATATGACAACAATAGCAAGTTATGTGCCAATACTGGACCCAGATATGACAACAATGGCAAGTTATGTGCCAATACTGGACCCAGATATGACAACAATAGCAAGTTATGTGCCAATACTGGACCCAGATATGACAACAATGGCAAGTTATGTGCCAATACTGGACCCAGATATGACAACAATAGCAAGTTATGTGCCAATACTGGACCCAGATATGACAACAATAGCAAGTTATGTGCCAATACTGGACCCAGATATGACAACAATAGCAAGTTATGTGCCAATACTGGACCCAGATATGACAACAATAGCAAGTTATGTGCCAATACTGGACCCAGATATGACAACAATGGCAAGTTATGTGCCAATACTGGACCCAGATATGACAACAATAGCAAGTTATGTGCCAATACTGGACCCAGATATGACAACAATAGCAAGTTATGTGCCAATACTGGACCCAGATATGACAACAATAGCAAGTTATGTGCCAATACTGGACCCAGATATGACAACAATAGCAAGTTATGTGCCAATACTGGACCCAGATATGACAACAAGTTATGTGCCAATACTGGACCCAGATATGACAACAATAGCAAGTTATGTGCCAATACTGGACCCAGATATGACAACAAGTTATGTGCCAATACTGGACCCAGATATGACAACAATAGCAAGTTATGTGCCAATACTGGACCCAGATATGACAACAATAGCAAGTTATGTGCCAATACTGGACCCAGATATGACAACAATAGCAAGTTATGTGCCAATACTGGACCCAGATATGACAACAATAGCAAGTTATGTGCCAATACTGGACCCAGATATGACAACAATGGCAAGTTATGTGCCAATACTGGACCCAGATATGACAACAATAGCAAGTTATGTGCCAATACTGGACCCAGATATGACAACAATAGCAAGTTATGTGCCAATACTGGACCCAGATATGACAACAATAGCTCAACTCTCATCTAAACATTCTTCTATCAATAAAACGTGTCTTCAACTGATATCAAGACTGTTTTTTTATAATTAAATAAAACATTATTATTATTATAATGATTGCTAAGAGTATGATCAACATTCTAAGGACTTTCCGAGCGAAACAAAAAACCTTACAAACAAAACTCATATCAAAACAAGTGCGAGAGTAACTCGCGCGCCGAGGGTTTTGAACTTTTGTCTTTTTGGTAGGTACGTATATTGACGACCTCTTGGCGTGGTGGGCCAGGGTCCGATTACGAAGCAGGAGGTAGCGGTTTGATGCCCGCCTCAGGACTAATTGTACGATCTGCAGATTATTTGTTCGGGTGTACAAAACAAAAATAAATCATCTAATGCGATGATAATAATAATAATAATTTAATAAGCCTGGTATTGTATTGATAGATCGGTTAGAACGGAAGGCGGTGCTCGCTGATGTCACCATACCACATGATGGTAACCTCGTTAAAGCTGAGAAAGATAAACTTAGCAAATATCTTGACTTAGCTAATGAGGTTGTCGGCATGTTGGATGTTGATTCAGTCAGCGACCATCGTCCCGATAGTCGTTTCAGTTAATGGTGTAATAGCGAAGAGTCTCGACCAATATCTCAAGAGACTCTAGTTAGGAAGTTGGATCAAGGGTCAGATCCAAAAGGCGGTACTCCTGGACTCTGCGCGTATCGTCAGGAAGTTCCTCTCTCTGCAGCCCTAGTCACCGGCCGCTTGCGCCTAGCTTCGCGGTCGGTGATCCACCGTTTTGATAAATTTTTTACTGTAGAGTTATTTTATAATAATTTTGTTGTATTTTTTATTGTAAAAAATGTATTTTTTAACGAGATAAATAATTAAATGAAGTGGAATAATAATTTAAAGAGGGCAAAAAGCCTTTATTAGCAAATCAAATTACAATGATCTAACTAAATAAAAACTAGTATTTACAATTGAAACAATTGAGCTAACTGCAGACTGTTGCGAACAAACTACAGGTATCTTAACTGATAAATATCAATACCAGTTTGAAGTGTACCCAAGATGCTGGCTGCATTGCCATGTTGTATGGCAATGCTGATGCGCTGCGCCAGATATTGACCAGCTCTCGGGTCCCACGTCTCCTCGACCAGACGCTCAGATAATTTTTTGAAGACCCGGAGAGCCTCGGTACCCCACGGACCTAGGGTCTCGAATCTAAGGGGAGCAAATTTGTAGGCTCTGTCGAGACCTGCATATTTGCGCCTCTTAAGATCCTCGGCCTAATCTGCCGCCGCACCAGCCCTCACAGATGTCCTTGGAAGATGGGAGGGCGCAAGTGTGTCTACGCAAGTAGCGAGCGTCCCATACAATGGGCCTCCCCAACTCCCATGGGACAAGTGTCATACCGTCGGGCCTCTTACCATCGTCACGCAACAGACCATTCGGTTCGAGAATGGTCTGTTGCGTTGCGAATGAGCTGGTACGTTAGCGGTGACAAAGGCCCGCCGGATGATGTCGTTAAGGCTAGCATGGCGAGACATCCGACCGGCAGCCCTAGAACACGATAATCCGTGATGACCAAGCTGTTCGACAGAAGTACCGCACTGACAGTGATGAGGCGCGCAACACCTTGCACCCAACCGAAGAGATGATGCAATACGGAAAGTTATGGAATCTAATAAAGTGCCAGTGTTATATGAAGGAAGTGCTTGCAAGCTTGCAACCAATGTCCTGAGTCCCATTTAGAAACGGCCAAGAGTCGGGCACGATCTGCTGAGCTGGAGCACGTTTGTAACAAACAATTCCGTGTCAACTCACACAGAGGCCCGTCCCATTGCCGTTGGGATAAAAGAGATTTTGGGAGAGCAGCATCGGGGCAAGCACTTTGCCAAGCCGTTCGAGCTTCGTCTAAAAATGAAATTTTAAATGAAAATCCAGGTAGTGCCAAATCTGGCTTTAATTTTTTTCAACTAATGAACTAGTGCTGTAGACGGAAGACAAGAACGCTGGTAGGGCTACACTTGAAATTTTGAGAATACTAAGCCTCCCAATTTGACAGGCAGGGAGGCCTGCGACCATGCCTTGTCATCCAAATCGATATTCAAAACCGATGATAAAGTATTCTTTACTATGTTGTCTAAGCCTTCCAAGAGCTCGCTGTGTTTCCACAGTTGACAACATCTCAAAGAATAAGTAAATTTAGGAACAAAAAGACAAAATCGAATTATCGTGAAAGCCATATGGCTAATAATTTTGAGAAGTCTGTCCGAGGTTTGGTAGAAATTTTGAATTTTCTCATCCACAAATGGCTGAAAAGACTCATCAAGAATTGGCGAACCAAGGAGCCGAAGTGAACGTTTTCCTACAACAGAAATGTTGGGGGCCAAACTATTGAATTTTTTATAATACTGTCCTTGTCTACACAAGAGCTGGAAATAAAAAGCTCACACTTCGAAAAATTTAAGTCCAAAACCAATGTTTTTAAATTCATCTGTGATGATTTTTAGATCATTGAAAACTGTGTCCACGTCGCCACCTAAGGTTCCGTCATCCAAATACCAAACATTAAGCTTGGATTGGAGATGTTGAATAACTCTGTGGATGGCAAGGCTAAATATGGCCGGACCAAGAGGGTCGCCTTGCAAATGGGCGCTGTGGAACTACTATTACAGTTACTACAGAGATTAGTGGGTAGGTAAGTGGGTTGGTACCTACAATTTTTTTTTCGACGTATTTCACTAACTATGAAACTAAGACAATTTGTTTTGAATTGTCCAAACCCATACCTTTGATTTGATATTGCTCTCAATGAAATAGCCCCCATTGTTTGACAATTAGTTTTAACCGGTAACGGTCAATATTTCGACCTATTTCAAACTATATCAAAAAGTATAAAATCTATCGAAATTTCGAAAACTGTTTTAGAATGTACAAACCAATACCTTTCATTTTACAGACTTTTCTATATTTTTCCTGTAAAACATAGATCCATATCTACAAATTTCTAAAAGCATAAAATTTATCAAAATTTCAAAAACTGTTTTGAGATGTACAAATCATACCTTTCATTTATTTTGATACATCCTTTACTTTTCTAAAGGGTGAACAAAATCAAAATCAAAGTGCTTTATTTCCTTTAGACCTTACTCGTCCCTACTAGGACTCTTGGACACGTCACAAAATACAACTAACCCACCGAGTGGGATTATCCCCTCCTTTTTGACCATATTTCAAAAAGTATTATTATTACAGACTTCTTAATATTTTTCGTTCAAAATATAGATCCAAAATTCATCAAAATATCATAAAAAATCAAGCATTCTTTATAAAATAATTCCAAGTTTGGCCAAAAATTATATGCCAGCCCCAAAAGTGTGCATTTTGTCGCGAAAATGGTGGAATTCAAATAGGAACCAAGGAGCGATTCCATCTAACGGACGGGAAAACATGCTGCAATAACCATTTACCTAAAGTTTTTTAAATAAAATATGAATACCGATAAAAATTCTGATTATTGCATACTTTCATTTATTAATTTCCAATTCAAATTCCGTTGCCAAGTTTGCAATGCAGTCGGACAGACTCCGGGGACGTCGTCGGACGCTTCAAACAAACGGTTGGAGTGGAGTTTACGGGACGCAGGACTTAGAAAATTTTCGACGAATTTTTTTATGTATATATAACATATATTTTTTTTTATGGCTACGTAAAGAGGGTCTCTAGGGGTGCAACTTTGGTTCAGGTGATCTACCCCAAAGTTCAATGACCTCGGTGCTAGAGGTCAAAGTATGTCGTTCAGTTTAAAGGCGAAAAAGACTTAGAAAATTTTCGACATGTATTTTTTTTATATATATATAACATATATTTTTTCTTATGCCATCAGAAAGAGGGTCACTAGGGGTGCAACTTTGGTTCAGCTGATTGACCCCAAAGTTCAATGACCTCGGCGCTAGAGATCAAACTGTGTCCGATACAGATACCGATACAGAGCATTCCGATAAGAGTTGATTAGGTTCAATTTGATTGGCGGATCCGATACAGAGTACCCCGACTCCACGTGGTCTTGTGCGTGGCGCCCCTAGAGTGTATATAATAAGCCGGAGGCGCGAAGGGAGTGCAGCCTCCGCCAGCCGTAACAAGGGACAGGCACCGCGCGAGCCACAGCGGCTGAGGCTGGTCGCCGAAGGCGACCAAAAAGCCGAAGCTGCGGAGGTGAGCAGTGGTGCCTGTCCCTTGTTACGCAATGGCGGAGAGGCTGCACTTCCCGCAGCGCCGGAGCTATCGCGATCCTGAAACTTTCCGGCATCGACTCCAGCAAAAACCAACGATTTTACAAAAAAGGTCAGCGACCTTGACCTCAAAGGTCACTGACATGTGCTCGAAAATGATTAATTTAACTTTCCGGTATCGACTCTAGCGAAATCCAACGTTTTTACAAAAAAGGTCAGTGACCTTGACCTCAAAGGTCACTGACATGTGCTCGAAAATCATTAATTTAACTTTTCGGCATCGACTCCAGCAAAAACCAACGATTTTACAAAAAAAGGTCAGCGACCTTGACTTCAAAGGTCACTGACATGTGCACGAAAATGATTAATTTAATTTTCCGGTATCGACTCCAGCGAAAACCATCGTTTTTACAAAAAAAGTTCAGTGACCTTGAGGTTAATGACTCAAGGTCACTTATCTAAGGTGCATTGAACCTTAGGTCAAAGGTCAATGACCTTGACCTTGAAAAAAAATACATAAATTTTTTGCGTCCCGTAAACTCCACAGTGACCAAACAAACTTCTAAATCAGGAATTCACGGTTTTTGTGGCGGCGCCTAATGACAAGGAATAATTCATGGCGTTACTGCATGAATATGTAGCGCCCTTCGGCCGGCGGGGCCAGGGGCGGCGGCGGGGGCGTGAGGGGGTGGGGGCGCAACCTATTGATGGGCCGTCGGGACCGCGCGGCGCCTCCGGAGCAGGCTCCGCTGGTGCTCGCGGACGGTTCCTTATCAGCGATCACGTCATGTATCCACTTCCACTGCAACTCCGCAAACAACTCGTTTGTTTTCTACGAGGAAAAGTTTTCGTTGTTGACTGGTTCAGCAAAAATATTTAACTACAAAAGTAGTTACCCACGTAGTAAGTTAGAACCACAGTTAGAACTGTGCCACGTGTCGGTGAATCAGGGGGAGACAGTTACCTTTTAATTTTAGCTAATTTCGTGGATGTCATTCTAAAACATGAGAATCGACAGCATTATCAAGTAAACCATATCTCTAGGTATACATAAAGTTAACCTACTCAGAATAATAATTCTGATTGATTTAGTTATACTCAGTGTAAGATTAATTTATCTTACATTCTTACAGTCTAAGTGCTTATTTTGTAAGCCTAAAGAAATAAAGTTATTGAATCTGAATCTAATCTGAAATTTGTTTGCAACAAAATCATAATTTATAGGCTGGAAGCTTTTAAAAAAAATCCAATAACCAATAACATATTTAATTTTTTTTTAAATTTCAATTTCAAAGTTGATCTTAAAATTCCATTTAGCTTTTTTAGAACTTTTGCTAACCATAATTTTTATGGTTAATTATCAAAACGAACAACAATACAAATTAAAATAAATCACAAATTTGGAGACTACTATGCATATTTTTTTTTATATTCAAGAACAAATATAAATTAAAGAAAATTACATAAAGGATTTTATGTAATTTTCTTCAATTTATAGCCGGGGGGCCAGGATTTTTTGTGGTGGTCGAGAAGGTAGCAAAAACCTCCTCCATCCCTATTTCATTTTGGCAAACGATGCACCAAACACCCTGTATATAATTTGATGCTATGCAGAATCCAATTCTATATACCGAACAGGTCTTTCCGAAAAACTAATATTTTCTACATACCTCGTGTATCGACAAATTATCGCCAGAATTCCTTTTTGTACCGAGCCAGAAAAAAAATTAACATTCTTACCTACCAAATTACAGATGGATTGCTATTCAAACAACATTGATGGGGGTAAATTTTTGGCCTTTTTAAAATATTTCAAAAAGCATGAAACATGCAGAAATAATTTTTTTATATAAATAAAAAGAAAATTGAGATTTACAAAGCCGTACCTATTGACATACCTCACAGAACTAGCAAACTAAAGTGGCATTGGGCCGGCCATATTTCGCGAAGAACCGATAACCGCGCTGGGTTACCTAAACGTGTTCTTAAGTGGAGACCGTGAATCGATAAACGTAGTGTAGGTCGCCCTCCTGCCAGGTGGGATGACGATCTGCGAAAGACTGCTGGCAGATGCAGGATGCGACAAGCTGAAGACGCTATGGCGCGCATTAAGGGAGGGCTATGTGCAGCAACATAGGCTGATGATGACCTTCCATCTATCTGAGATACCGCTTTCTAAAGGAAAAATATCCTTTTTACAGACTGCTCCATATTTTTCCTGTAAAATACTGATCCAGACTTACAAACGCCTAGTACGAGTACGTTTCAGATGGATCGCTTCTTGGCCTTGAACAATTTATACGAAATGCCATGTGAACTCGAAGCTCGACCATACTCTACAGGAGGGTAGAAAATATTTAAATTTTCTTTTTGTGAAGCTTTTACCGCCCCAAGTTATATGTACTACCTGCCTGCCTACATTACGTTCATAAAGTTGGGAGCGAACATAGATTCATACATAATGCACACGTACATACATTTTCCTACAACGATAATTAACGTGTAGGATATTTAAATTGAACCTTTTCAGTAAAGGAGTGGCGCAGAGTGGCGCGGGCGGCGGGTTCCTGACAGTCTGCAGGCGGGGCGGGACGGGACGGGACGGGGCGGGACGGGACGGGACGGGGCGGTACGGTCCGACCGCACGGTGGCGGTCACCCGCTAGGTTCTTGCTGCTGCTTGCACATGCACAGCCTCGAGCCACCAACGACCTCACCTAACCTGACCTCGGTCACTGTCCGTGCTCACTATGTGCACGCAGCTCGTAGCAATAAGCTGCGCGTTCGTTGGATGTGTCCCGTTTGGTTTGCGCATTGAGTTCGCTCTGTCCGTACTGTACGGAGTTCCAACTCACGGCTCACGGCTCACGGTTCACGGCTCAATGTGAGATGTAGGTCACGTCAGTGTCGGATCTACGATTTTGCCCAAGGGGGGCTGAAACTTGAAATGGCGCCCCTGTCCAGTATTTCAGATACATAGTTAAAAATATTGCTTCAATGCTAAGGTTGATGATTATGAACAGTTCTTACTTAAGGTTGTTCTCTTTTTTTCGGCGGTAGGCGCAATAATATAAACACGGTTTTATTTTTCCACATACTTTATAAAACAATTTAAAATAGTAGCAGATTAAATTATTGCAATATTTATGGTTTAAACTAGCTATTTGTGCACCCTACCTGCCATCAATTGTTTTCTCCACAAACAACAGCCTACACACAAAATTATACAATCAACCTTCACTGCAATCCATAACCTCCAAATCTGACAACATGGACCCCACCGCCATTCAGAGTTCCATGGCCCAGCTAAGCACGGTGTTTTCTGATGCCATGGCCGAGTTTGAAGAAAAGCTCCAAAAGTCTAAGCCAGCCAGCGATGTGGCAGCTCTTGCCAATGAGTTCGCAGTGTTTAAATTGTTCATCTCTAGATCTCTGCGAGCCTTGCAGGACCAAGTCCTGATGCTTTCTGGTGAGATAAATAGGTTGGAGATGCGAGGTAGACGCAAAATTCTTCTCATCCACGGTGTTCCTGAAGTCAACCAGGAAAATACTGAAGAAGTGGCGGTGAGAACATTCATTGACAAGCTGAAGATCACTGGTGTCACAAGAACTGACATCAGTCGCTGTCACCGCATGGGGCGCACTACCACCAGCAAGCCTCGGCCCATACTCTGTAAGTTGCGCGATGTTACTATACGGGACAAATTGTGGGTGTCCAAAGCAGCGCTGAAGAACACCGGAATCACGTTGTCGGAATTCCTCACAAAGACGCGTCACGATACGTTCATGGAGGCGCGGAAACGTTTCGGGGTGGCGAAATGCTGGACGAGGCAGGGCTTCGTATTTGTGGTTGGCGCAGACGGATCTCGGCATCGAGTATCCAGCATTGCGGAGTTGTCGACGGTGCCTGTAGTAGTCCCAGCCCTGCCACCCACACCTGCGCCTGCACCTGCGCCTGCGCCTGCCAAAAAGACATCCAAATCCACCAAAAAGTGATTTCCCGTTGTATTAAAAACATACTTCTGCATTCATCGATCCGATCGGCTGGTCTGTGTGTCGTAACTTGGGTAATTATTTTGACTTTTGTTTTTCCTAAAACGTTATGCAGGTAGACAGTGAAGGAAGCTGTAATTTTTCTACTTTAACACAATACACCTCGTAAAATTTCACTCATCAAAAAAATAGATTTGTTTACATTAATTTTTTACAATAGTGCCACATTCCAATCAATCAAATGTCAAAGATATGTCAACTTCATTCTTTTAGTTGAATGTTCCATTCCAATCCACGCACGAAGCGACTTAAGCTTGTTTAAATAATTATGGGTGTTGCCAGCTCTTAAATACCGATCGGATCGTTAGATTGACAATAATTGTAATTTTTTAATTTTTGTGTTTAACTTTTTACTTTTCTGTTTGCTGTGTGTTGTTGTGTTGTTTGGTTTAAAATAAGCTTTTTATATTGCAAGTAACTGGCAGATGGGCACAAATATGCAAACAGGTCTACAACTTAGATAATTATCATCTAAATTATATTTTAATTATTTATTTATTCTATAAAACTCACTTTATTTTATAAACCATATCATGAATATTAGCGGCGAAGACGACTTCTTGTCATGCTCATCTTCTACCCAAAGTGGTGGTGATGATAGTTTTATTAGTATTCCAACCCTTTTTGAAAACTTAGAATCTACTTTTTCTAATGTACATAAAAATTTTAACATAGTGCATATCAATGCACAAAGCGTCCCGGCTCATTTTACTGATATGCTGGCGTCCTTTAATCTGGGAAGCATCCATGCAATCCTAATTTCCGAGTCTTGGTTAAAACCCTGTTTACCTTCAACTCTTTATTCTCTTCCCGGTTTCGAACTTATCCGAAACGACCGCACTGGCGCGGTTGGTGGGGGTGTAGCTATATACATTCGTTCTCATATCCCATATAATGTTATTGATATGTCTGCGCAACCACCGCCGACCAGTGCTGGTGAGCATCTTTTTATAGAGGTCTTTCTTTCTCATCGAAAAATTTTGCTTGGCGTGTATTATTCTCCTTCACTCCGTATTAACTTCTTCCCTTCCTTTGAGAATCTTCTTGTCCAGCTGTCTCCTCTATATGACCACACTATTATCATGGGCGACTTTAACACTTGCTTGTTAAAGTGTGATTCTCGAGCACGCTCATTATTAGATCTTGTCCAATCCAGTAACATGTCAATTCTTCCTTTAAACCCAACCCACAATTTCCCTAACTGCAATCCTTCTCTTCTTGATCTTATCTTAGTTTCTTCACCATCCCATGTCGCAAAACACGGGCAATGCCCCGCGGATGCCTTTTCGTACCATGACTTGATCTATCTCTCCTACAAAATCCGTCCCCCAAAAGCCAAGTCTAAAATCATTCTTCAGCGCAATTTTGGTGGAATGAATATGGAGTCATTGCGGAAGGACGCACAAGATGCTGACTGGTCCGAAGTGTTAAATGCTCCTGATATTGATAGCAAACTCCTTCATTTTAATCGTATCCTTACAAACCTATATGATAAACATGCTCCTATTAGACCAGTCAAAATTAAACATCTCCCTGCCCCATGGCTAACAAACGAAATTAAATTTGAGCTAAGTAAAAAACATGCAGCTAAAGCCAGATATAAGCGTAGACCCACTGCTGAAAACAAAGAACTCTTTATTAGCTCTCGTAATCACTGCAATAAGGTGTGTAGGGATGCACAACGCCGACACATTCACAAATCCGTTGAAAATAATGACCCTCCCAAGGTTTGGAAATTTCTCAAGACATTAGGTATTGGCAAATCGCGGCTTAGCAACCCATCCAAAGATTTTGATATTAACGCTCTTAACCTTCATTTTTGTTCTTGCTCTAAATTTGAAGGTTCTCTTAAATACCAAACATTAAACTCTCTTTCAGCGTTACCTATTCCTGACTTTCCTCCTTTCTTGTTTCGCGATTTGACTGATTCTGACGTTAAGAAGAGCATTACTTCTATTTCTTCTAATGCTGTCGGTACCGATGGTATTAGCAAGAAAATGATCCTTCCTATCCTTGACGATATTGTTCACGTGATTACTTATATTCTAAACTTTTCACTCAGTAGCAATACATTTCCCAACGCATGGAAAGATGCTCAAGTTACCCCAATACCTAAAAAATCTAAACCTTCTACCTTCTCCGATTTTCGTCCTATCTCTATATTGCCTTTCTTATCCAAAGTTCTTGAACGACTTATTCATCAACAACTTAGCCTATTTCTGAATACAAATAATCTTCTCAACCCTTTTCAGTCCGGTTTCCGTCCAGGCCATAGCACCACATCAGCTCTCGTCAAGATAACTGACGATATACGAGATGGCATCAGCAATGGATCAGCAACCGTCCTTGCTCTTCTTGATTTTAGTAGTGCCTTTAACAATGTCGATTTTGACGTTTTATTAGGTATCCTTCGCTCTCTTAATGTTTCTCCTAATGCAATTCTCTGGCTTCGTAGTTACCTGTTCGGTCGCCGGCAACGCATAAGCTTTGACGATAATATTTCCTCTTGGTGTCAACTAAATGCCGGCGTACCGCAGGGCGGCGTTCTATCTCCTCTTCTCTTCGCAATTTTCATTAATTCTATCTCCAAACAACTCTCTTCTTCCTACCACCTTTACGCAGATGATTTGCAAATATACTCTCAGGCTCCAGTAGAACGACTAAGTGAAGCCATCCTTGAGATCAACAACGATTTTAAAGCTATTCATGCCTGGAGCAACGCACATGGGTTGAAAGTAAACCCTTCAAAAACGCAGGTAATCATAATTGGTAGCCCGCGAATGGTGTCTAAGATTGACTTGGCTCATCTTCCCCTAGTTCTCTTTGATAATGTCCAAATTAAGATCAGTAAGACTGTCAAAAATCTCGGTATTCTCATAGACAACCAACTGTCCTGGGGACCACAATTAGCAGAAGTTAGTCGAATGATTTTTGCATCGGCTGCTTCACTAAAACGGCTGCGAAATCTATTACCTACATCTACCAAAATTGCGCTAGCTCAAGCACTCCTGCTCCCTATTCTAGACTATGCCGACGCCAGCTATCCTGACCTAACCCAAGCACAGCTTGATAAGCTTGAGCGGCTTCAAAATCTCTGCTTACGCTTCATTTTCGGTCTGCGAAAGTATGACCATATCACCGAGTACCGCAAAAAGCTAAATTGGTTACCCATCCGCCTTCGCCGGGACGCTCACTTTCTCTCGCTCCTTTATTCGATACTCTTCGTCCCTAATACACCCCTTTATCTTAAAGAACGATTCGAATACCTCCACCAAACCCATGGTCGCTCCCTCCGCTCAACTCATACTCATCAACTGAAAACTCTTCGCTCTTTCCACTCCCATAGCTCATCCTTTACAATACATGCCATAAAATTGTGGAATGACCTACCCACTTCTATTCGGCAAGCTAAGTCTCTCCCTATATTCAAAAAGATGGTCTATAACTATTTCCTTAATTCATCTTCAAGCAGTTAATTTATATTCATAGTGAGTATTTATTTATTTATTTATAAAATATCATATTTATTTATTTATATATATATATATATTATATAATATGTCATCATATCAATTCAGACTAAAACGCCACACCGTCTATACTTTTTGAATTACTCCTTGTCCATCCAAAGGTTGCCTGGAAGAGATCGCTCATAGCGATAAGGCCGCCCATTGTTACACGTTATTTGTATTTGTCGTTTCCTTCCCTGTATCTTTGTTTATTTGGTGTGCAATAAAGAATATTTGTATTGTATTGTATTGTATTGTTGTTCGTTTTAAATTAGAAAATATAATAAATAATAGAAATATTTCAAATAGAAAATCTTTTACATAATGCGTAGGTATAATTTAGTTTTATCCCTTTCGTATCCTGCAGATTATTTTAAAACACACAAATTTAGATCTCTTGGCTAAACGAAATGAACGTTGAATGATATTAAGTATGTTAAGTATGTATTGTTCGATTTCGTCACTGTGATCGTGGACTATGTTCTTAGAAGTCAACGCAATTATACACGTTTTGAAAAATCTCACGTCAACGGGTGCTGGGAAAAAAGGGGAGGTCAAAAAACATACTTATCGATGCCTCTGCATTACCGTAACCTTTTTGTGCGTTCAGATGTGCAGCTTTCTCCACTTGCCATAGTATTGGTTTTTAAGCTCTTTGCCGACGAGAATGAAAGCGAGCGTGCTCACGCGTTCATCGCTAAGGCCGCGGCCCCCTGCCGCGGCCCTCGCCCCGGCCCTGCCCCGGGGCGCGCCTCGCTCGGCAGCGCTGGGCTCGTTCCCGGCGCTATTCAAACTCACGATCTACGTCGTACACGTACATACATAGCATGTACCTAAGCTTGATTTCACGTTATTGTTAAACAGTTTACTTTAATTAATCAGAGGCCTTAGTACGGGCTGTGCGGAGCATACGGATTAGCATAATTACGTTTTTATATGAACCAATGACTTCTTAAAATAAAAAGGCATAAAAATGATATTAAACCGAAGCGGGGTATAACCAGTGAACGGATATAACAATGTTGTATCCGTTCACTGCTGGGTATAACTGACTTTTATATTCCTATCGTGTGCTTGACACGACGTGTCAAATCACACCTTGATCCAAATTGTTCCAATTCAAATTATAGAAAACTGTTAGTGAAACAATCGCGAGGGGAACACTCTGTGTAACTGTGTGTACTACCATGTCGGTAGTAACGTTGATAAACAATAAAACATGATAAAATCAAAATCAAAGTGCTTTATTTCCTTTAGACCTTACAGGACTCTTGGACACGTCACAAAATACAAGTTGCGTAAATAATAAAAATGGGAAATAAAGTGATCACTTTGATTCATTGTTCACTTCAATCTATTTAGGGAAAAAAAGAAGCGAACAAGAAACCTTTACCGTGTTAGCTTATTAGTTTTCGAGTTGGAGCAAAACTCGTCCCAAACTTTTTTGTCATCTAGATAATCTGATATTTTATAGTACCTAAGCCTTTTTGCAAAGAATATTATTAACAATCCGTTTGAATTTATTTATAGATAATTACAGGGTGTAACATCAATGAATGAGCAAACTTGCAGGAGAGTGGTGAAAAAAATATAAAAAAGTCCCGTCCTTTAGGTTTTTAAAAATAAGATAAACGAAATGACCATTAAATCAGGCATATACTGTTAGTCTAAAAAAGTCTATTAGTCATTTAAAATTAAATAAAAACGCCTACGTATATCAAAACATCTCTTTTGCAAATCCAAAATAACATTCCATACGGAACCCTCTAGGGCGAGCTGTTTCTGCGGTCAACGACCTGCACCATTGCATTGGTATCACAGGTATTTACGTACCACAAATGCATTTAAATTTCCATCCAGTCCTTTACAAGCACACCGATCAAATAGTACAATCTCCTTCACGAAAACTTTGGCTTTTAAAGAACCTTTGAATAGTCCCAACTCCCAAGCAGAACACACTTAGCTTGCACGATAAGTAGATAAGGTAGGTATCTAATTACACTCTTCAAATTCAAGTCGTTGAAATTTAATTATAACACCATTTAAACGCCAACCTAGCTTTTTTTGATCACATTCAATCAGTTGAATGGAAGAAAGCAATAAAAATGTCAAAACACGGCAGACGACAGACTGATGAAAGCTTGTTGTTTTTGCATCACCAAACCGCAACAAACAAGAACAAAAGTGTCGCGAGCGGAGCGTCCCTCGGTCGCGATGTCGTCGCGCGCCGGTCGTCCTCACACACAGGTACGCGATCACTCATCCGAGGTGTGTGCGCGGCTGCCTCACTCTGCCTCGCAACTGCCTCATGCCTCGAGCTCAGGGCGTGCTCGGTTCATTTGCAAAGGTTCCTGATCCCGCAGCTCTCATACATAATGCACGTCTCCGCCGCGATCCGGCTCGACACTTAAATGGCGATATTTATTTAAGCAGAGGCGGAGCGCCCGCGCGCCGCCGGGGCCCGCGGAAGCTGCGGAAGTGCCAAATGGCGTTCGTTACATTCTTTCACGACCTCTCTTTCTAAAGAGACTTACTGCTCTGAAGTCACCGCCATTGAATTTTTGAAATAGTTTTACAGAAAAATTTATGAAACTTACTTTGAAATGATGTTGGTTTTAGAGTAAACAAGACGACGATGGTGCTGATGTTTATTGAACAAAAGGGCTTATTATACCTACCTACGACCTCTATAGTATTATCTCTAATTTGTAAAGGTTATTTATTTACTTACTTATAAAGAGTTTTTGACATTTAACAGAACATTTATATTTTCTTATCTGTTATTGAGTGACGTCTTAAGAGTATGTCTTACCTAAGGTACCTATAATATAATTATATCAATAGACTACAATATCACAAACGGCGAGATAAGAAAAATAAGTTGAAGTTGAATATGGGTAAATTAAAAATTTGTTTATTTCAGGTTATAACATCCATTTTGTTAGTACCTAACACAGTTATAATTATATAATTAGAATGGTTAGTAAGATATATTACAATAAATTAAAAAATGATAAATAAGCCATAGATATCTCCGTGATATTTTTGTACATTATCGTACGCAATACGCAGTAGATAGTATACAGGGTGGTACAATACGCAGTAGATAGTATACAGGGTGGTACAATACGCAGTAGATAGTATAACAGGGTGGTACAATACGCAGTAGATAGTATACAGGGTGGTACAATACGCAGTAGATAGTATACAGGGTGGTACAATACGCAGTAGATAGTATACAGGGTGGTACAATACGCAGTAGATAGTATACAGGGTGGTACAATACGCAGTAGATAGTATACAGGGTGGTACAATACGCAGTAGATAGTATACAGGGTGGTACAATACGCAGTAGATAGTATACAGGGTGGTACAATTGAAATGATGTAGGCAGCAGAGTGGGTGACTAGTGGTGTGTGGTGTGCGAGTGCCGGCAGCGTGTGTTGTAGGCTGCAGAGTGGGTGACTCGCCGCGCCCCGCCGCGTGGGGCTAAGCGGGGCGGGGCGGGGCGTGTTCCTCGCGTCGTCGCTGACAAACAGTCGCATTGTTGCCAACAGTTAATGAGACCAACCTCGTTTTCGGTTCTATTCTATTATGCTATGTTCACATGCGCGCCGTGCAGCCCGGCGGGCTGCCTGGCGGGCTGCCTGGCGGGCTGCGCGGCATGCAGCCCGTCCCAGGCCGGCGACAATTCAAGCTGTTCACACGCACGCGCCGTCGCGTCAGTCAGTGCATTTGGTTCGCGGCATTCACGTTCACAGGCGCGTTTACGGGCTCGGGCGGCGTACTGTTCACACGCTCGTGAACGTGAACGTGCACGTTGAATGTCGAGTTGAACGCGCGCATGTGAACATAGCATTAGAATTCAGTGCGACGACGCGAGCGCATAAGAATTTAAAGTACATATGTCAAAACCCTTCATGTTTCTTATCTATATCTATACTAATATTATAAAGAGGAAAGATTTGATTGTTTGTTTGTTTGTATGTTTGTTTGTTTGTTTGTTTGTTTGTTTGTTTGTTTGTTTGTTTGTTTGTTTGTTTGAATTGAATAGGCTCCGAAACTACTGGACCGAGTTAAAAAATTCTTTCACCATTAGAATCCTTAATTTTCCGTGATGAACATAGGCTATATAATATTTTCAAAAAAGTTAGGGATCCGCATGAAAAATTCAATAATTGAACCGTGGGCTGTATATTCAACCTCTTTTTCTATTATGGCGCGTCAGAATAGAAAAAGAGGTTGTATAGCGCACGGTGCTTGCTTTTTCTCTACGGCCAGTGTCAGTTTTGGAATGTCGAGTCAATGTCAAAAACCCCAATGCTGTTAAAAAAAGTATAGATCCGTATGAAAACTGTGAAACCCATCGTTTTAGTGTGTATAATTTCTGAAATTTTTGTTTAATACCCGTGCGAAGCCGGGGCGGGCCGCTAGTTATCTTATATTATTCCAATTTTATAGTAAGCCTTCTTGCAAAGAATACTTTGACAATCGATAATTTTCGCTAATCACTTGGAGTTTTGTGGTAAAAGCGTTTACATTGCCCTTTAGATTAGAAGATAGGTACATTAATCTTATGTAGCCTAGTATGGGTCACAGACAGTTTATTCTTATTTCTAGTATTCAAATTATATCGCTATTTTATTGAGCTTATTGATTATTTTATGAGTACATTCAAGTTTTCATAAATATATTGAAATGGTACTGTAATTATATTGGTCTCATCATCATCATCATCATCATCAGCCTATGTTAGTCCACTGTTGGACATAGGCCTCCCCTAATGAGCGCCATAGCGCCCTGTCTTCGGCTTGTCGCATCCAGCATCTGCCAGCAGTCTTTCGCAGATCGTCATCCCACCTGGTCGGAGGGCGTCCTACACTACGTTTACCGAGTCGCGGTCTCCACTCAAGAACACGTTTACCCCAGCGGTTATCGGTTCTTCGCGAAATATGGCCGGCCCACTGCCACTTCAGTTGGCTAATTCTCTGAGCTATGTCGATGACTTTAGTTCTCTGTCGGATGTATTCGTTACGAATCCTATCCTTCAGAGAAACTCCGAGCATAGCTCTTTCCATAGCGCGCTGAGCGACTTTGAACTGGTGGACCAACCCTATCGTGAGTGTCCACGTCTCAGCTCCGTAGGTCATGACTGGTAGGACGCACTGATTAAAAACTTTCGTTTTCAAACATTGCGGTATGGATGACGAGAAGACTCGACGTAGTTTTCCGAACGCTGCCCAGCCTAGCTGGATCCTCCTCTTGGCTTCCTTCTCGAAATTGTTTTTACCCAACTGCAAAATCTGCCCGAGGTAAGTGTACTCAGAAACAATTTCGAGAAGGTGGCCATGTACGATCACCGGTCTTGGATCAATGTGGGCATTGATCATGACTTTGGTTTTATCCAAATTCATGCCAAGACCGATACATCGGGAGGCTGAAGCTAGACTGTCCAGCATCCGGTTCAGCTCCTCTAGCGACTCCGCCATTAAGACTATGTCATCAGCGAATCGCAGGTGTGAGATGTAGTCGCCGTTTATGTTGATGCCCTTGTCTTTCCAGTCCAGCGTCTTAAACATATCTTCCAACGCGCTCGTGAACAGTTTCGGGGATATGACATCCCCCTGCCTCACTCCTCTGCGCAGTTGGATCGGTTTAGTCTGCTGGTCCTGTACTCGGACACTCATCGTAGCGGCTTCGTAGAGACATCTCAGCACCTCGATATAACGATAGTCTACTTGGCATCGCTGTAAGGATTGTAGAACAGCCCAGGTTTCAACGGAGTCAAAGGCCTTCTCATAGTCCACAAAAGCCAGACACAGGGGCTGATTATACTCTTCGGACTTCTGTATAATCTGCCTCACTGTGTGAATGTGGTCTATGGTACCATATCCTCCGCGAAACCCAGCCTGCTCCGGTGGCTGAAACTCATCGAGTCTCCTGGCGAGACGGTTCGATATAACTCGTGAGAAAAGCTTATAGACGTGACTTAGGAGCGAGATGGGTCTATAATTTTTAAGAAGGGTTTTATCTCCCTTCTTAAAAAAGAGCACCACCAAACTCCCACTCCACGCCTTTGGAGTTCTCCCACTGTGAAGGACGGCGTTGAAGAGGCTCTGTAACTCCTGTATAACAGGGTATCCTCCAGCTTTCAAAAGCTCTGACGTTATTCCGTCCTCACCGGGGGCTTTTCCATTTTTAAGCTGCCTCAGAGCTAACACGATCTCGTCTTGACTGATGTCTGGCAGTTCGTCGGTATAGTGGCGTATCAAGGTGGCTCTAGAATCGTGGTCGTCTCGTTGGGAACGGGGAGCATGTGCAGCGTATAAACGGCCATAAAAGTCCTCTATCTCGGCCGATATCTCCGGCTTCGACAATACGGTCCTTCCGTCGTGCGTTGAAAGCTTCGTCAGGTGGCTCCTTCCAAGCTGCTGAGTGAATACTTTGGACCCTCGGTTTCGCTCTATCGCCTCTTCGATGAGGCGTGTATTGGAGCTCCGAAGGTCGCGTCGTACCATCTTCGCAATTCGCTTGTTCAGGTCTGACCTCTCTGACGAAGTCGCTTGGGTGGTTTCCCGTCTTTTTGTCATCAGCCCAAGAGTCTCATCCGAGAGTTTGGACTTCTTACCAGTACGCTGCTTTTTGCAAAACTTGATGCCCTCGTCCCTCAGCGTTTCAACCAGATTGTGTAGGGTCTCGTCAGCGTCATCAGTGGGTTCCAAGGCAGCGAATCTATCCCCGAGAAGCTGCTGAAACTTCTCGGTGCCCGCCATGATTTGGATTGGGTTCGGTCGGAGCGTGGACTTCATCAGACGGTTTCTTTCAAGCTTCAAATTTATATTCAGAGAGCCTCGAAGGAGTCGGTGATCAGATCCGGTATTGAACCTGTTGATCACTGAGACATCTCTGAATATATGCTTGCTATCCGTCATGATGAAGTCGATCTCATTTTTTGTCACAGAATCGGGACTCCGCCATGTCCACTTCCTTTGGGGCTGTTTCTTAAAGAAAGAGTTCATTAAGAACAGCCCCTCTTTCTCGAGGAAGTTGACGAGCATTTGTCCCCTGTGATTTCGAACACCAAAACCATGCGGGCCTATTCGGGATTCGTTGCCAGTCTGGGTTCCCACCTTGCCGTTAAAGTCCCCCATAACAACGTTGAAGTGAGCCTTGGTGGTGTGATGTAAGGCTTTGGATATGTCTTCGTACATATCCTCCACTTCATCATCCGAGTGTGTCGAGGTCGGTGCGTAAACCTGAATGACCTTCAAGCTGTAGCGCTTAGACAGCCGAAGGATCAGGTACGCTACCCTGGTCGACACACTGGAGATTTCTTCGACGTTGTTAGAGAGGGCCTTATTGACGAGGAAACCTACGCCACCCTGGGATGTTTTATCACCCTCACGAAAGTAGAGAAGATGGCCCGAGTCTAGGGTTACGGTGTCCTCCCCCTCTCTACGGACTTCACATAACCCTAGAACATGCCATTTAATGTTCTCTAACTCCACTTCCAACTGCGCTAGATGGTGATCAAGCCTCAGAGTGCGTCCGTTAAACGTTGCCAGGGTCAGTGTGTGTGGGGTGTGGTAGCCTAATGTAGCCCGGTGATTCCTAGCACCCCCTGCCCCGCCGTTACCGTGGCCGCTACCATGGCCAGGAATAGCGAGGCGGCCGGGAACTGGGGGCCATTTTGTGGCGGTTCTTGTCATTTGGGGGTATTGCCCATAATCCCCACGCTGGGCATGCGGGTTGGGGATCGCAGTTTAGTGGAGTAGTTCTGCAGAGGGCGCTGCTGCCCGCCCCCCGGTGTGTTTCCCTTAGTCGCCTCTTACGACACCCACGGGATGAGTTGGGGTGGTGAAATTCTTTATTATGCCGTCACCACACGGCAAGTTGAAAATTATATTGGTCTGACCTTACACATTGTCCTTTGTACATCCTGGCCACAAAAAAGGAAAACAATATTAAAATGTTAGAAATAATCGATGTTACGTTCCGAATCCAGATTGAACTAAGATCCTGAACAATCTCTATACATATTTGGCCACTCAATAACAAAGTAGGTAATGTGTAAGAACTGTGCAACATAAGAATCCAGACAAACTAGATTGTTCCCTGATAATGCACATCACCTTGTACTTCGTACAGCACGTATAGAGATTGTCAGTATGCTGTGAACAAACTTACCTTGACAGCTGTAAGTACTGCATCGCGCGAATCTACGGAATACTTTCTCTAACTGAGAGTGCCGTGCGCTCTCTGCGGCGAGGGACGAGAGACTCTCTGCGGCGAGGGACGAGAGACTCTCTGCGGTGAGGGACGAGAGACTCTCTGCGGTGAGGGACGAGAGACTCTCTGCCGCGAGGGACGAGAGACTCTCTGCGGCGAGGGACGAGAGACTCTCTGCCGCGAGGGACGAGAGACTCTCTGCGGCGAGGGACGAGAGACTCTCTGCGGCGAGGGACGAGAGACTCTCTGCGGTGAGGGACGAGAGACTCTCTGCGGCGAGGGACGAGAGACTCTCTGCGGCGAGGGACGAGAGACTCTGCGGCGAGGGACGAGAGACTCTCTGCGGCGAGGGACGAGAGACTCTGCGGCGAGGGACGAGAGACTCTCTGCGGCGAGGGACGAGAGACTCTCGGAGACGCAGTGGCCTGGGTACTTGAACTTAGCTACTTTTGATGACTTCCATAATAACAAATAATTTACACAGTGTGCTGATCAATTCAAAGAACGAAAACACGGTGTCCACTACGTTTAGTTTTATAACAAATCTCTTCTTATCCACCTAAGCGCTGTTCGTGTATCGTAGCGCCGTAGAGCCACTACGCCGTAGAGTCACTACGCCGTAGAGCCACTATGACGTAGACCCGAAACGAATGTGTTCGTCGAATCGTTGATTCAGCTGTGGTGACCCAATAATAAAAGTACAATTTCCTTGGCACAATCAGATCGTCGCGCTAACTTGTAAAGCTTAGTTGGAGCACGTTATATCAGAGGGCAGGGGCGGGGCGCGGGCGGGGCGCGGGCTCACGCGACTTATTAATAACTTATCTATACTAATAATATTATAAAGAGGAAAGATTTGATTGTTTGTTTGTTTGTATGTTTGTTTGTTTGTTTGTTTGTTTGAATTGAATAGGCTCCGAAACTACTGAACCAATTTGAAAAATTCTTTCACCATAACAATCCTAAATTTTCCGTGATGAACATAGGCTATATCGTCCCCGTAGAAGGAAAATTAAATAACTGACAAAACCAAAATCGCGAGAAAAACGTGATTTACCGATTTTTTGCGAGAAAAATGCCGATAACTTTTTTTTGGCAAATAATTTTACTGTGCACTTTTTGATATTTTAAAGATTATAACTTTACCTAGGTTTTAATTAAACAAACAAAAAATTAAGGTAATTGGTTTAGAAGAAAAAAAAACAAAAGCAACTATGTATTTTTCCCTCGCCAGAGTTTTGATTGTTTATGTCAGTTATTTAATTGTGTATGCTAGTTATTCATTTTTCCAACGACAATATTCTTCGCTGAAACTTTAAAAGCACACGGTAAATGCCCTTATTTAATTTTCCTTCATCAATGAAATCATAAACTGCCTTCTTTGTTTACTTTATAATTCGTAAAACCATCCTATTAATTTGAATAAAATGCAAAAGAAAACCAAATTATTCATATTTTGTAATTTTTTTTTTGTTAAGAGATAACATAGGAATAAAAAAATCCTCTGAAACGGCTACATTTCACTGTCAGACTTATAAAATCAATGGTAACGTTAGGTACTAGGTACTAAAATCAAGAAAATAAACAACTTTAGAACACAAATACTATTAAATTATTTAAAAACAATGCACTTGTATTCATAAACTTTAATTAACAAACCTTAAAATAATCAACTCTGATTCAGTCTCATCTTTATAAAATAACTTCAAATCAAATTGAACTTGAGATCGATTCAATGGCTTTAAGTTCAGTCCTACTATGTAGCTTAATTACTTCAGTCTTACTTACTTAAATTAAAATTGAGATCGGCTCATTAGCTTAATTAAAAATTACGAACAACTTTTCATTGAAAAGACAGTAAACTAGACAATAACATCTAATTCTATTATTCCTGCATAAGTAGGTAATCCTATTGAACTAGCTTTGTTTTGTTGTTGCACCTATGCATTTACTATTCATTAGTGGTTTCTATTCTATTCAGAATCATTTCCAGATTGGAAATCGTCAATTATTGTATTTGACGAAGGCAAGTTTCATACCAACCGTGTAATTCATAGGGTACTATGTTTTATTTTGCATAGATTAAGTAGGTCTTTTTTCCGTGATTGGAAGATGATTTCCATAAGCCATAGTCAGTACCTGTTGGGCAATGTTATGTTGGGTATTTTCGACGTTTTTTGCCCTCCTGGTCATACGTCCTGAAGAACAAGCTATGGCTACTTTCGAGGTACTCTCGACTACACTCAAATTTGGGTTGGTCTGAAGGAGATGTAAAAAATAGGCAGACATGTATTGGTTTCGGTTTTGGCCTGAGCAAGTATCCAAATAGAGTGACATTCGACACTTATTCTGGGATGGTTTTGACCCATGTATTAACGGCTGAAGCTATTTCTGTGCTGCCTCTTTTCCCATTCACCTCGGTCCATATCAAACAATGCGCGTTGTTCCTTGGAGGCTTAAATTCATACACAGATAAGTTGTAGAGATTTAGCTTCCTAGAGTAATACATGAGGCTGTCAGCGGTAGATGGAATTTGCAGCAAGCTCTGCAGGTACCTATACCTAGTAGCAGGCCATAATTATTATTAGTATGTACCTAGGTACTAATAATAATTATGGCTTGCTACAAAAATATTACCTATACGAAATTAAAATAAATAAATAATAATGCTGAACATCCACTTAATAAATAAATAAAATACTCGGAACACCTGGAACAAATATTTGCAGTTCGTACAAACATTTTTCCCAAGGCGGGAATCGAACCCAATACCTCCTGTGTTGCAGTCATGATTAAATTTAAAAATGCTTGTTATCATAACAAGTAAGATCCTACCTAGGTATCACAATAGAAAATAACCTACCACCACCTACCGAATAATTCATAACTAATGGTAAATTCAAACTCCAACCGCCTTACTTACTACTCAGATTATAAGTTACTTATTATGGAAACTGCAAAAAAATCAATTACTTTTGATCTGTGCTTCGGCCGATTCAACAAAAGTTAAACAAAATACTTTATCTTGTTCTGCTTGTCCTAAACTTGTAAAAAACCAGAGAGCTCTAGTAGACAAATTTAAATAAATGATTTTATTTAATTTCTACTTTATTATTAAACCACAATCATAACACACGAAAATTCAATAACTTACCTTATTTAATTTTACCTATTTCATTTGCTCCTGATGAACCATAAATTTGTCGAGGGAAAACTAAATAAGTGATGTTATGGCCTTTACGCTGTCGCAAAGTGATCAATGATTTCACTTATCTATTTATGGCTGCGTTATTTAATTTTCCTTCGCTACTTTTTTGTGTATTCTGAGAAGTTTATTTTTCCATCTGTTCCGACTTGCAAGTTTCAATGACAGATATCTTTTTGATAAATTAAGATAGCGAAACGTTAGTAAGACAGAAAGATGCAGCTTGAATTAGACTTTATAGAAATGCAATAAAGTCGATTTCGCAAAATGTGTCAATTATTTAATTTTCCACCTACGGGGACGATATAATATTTTCAAAAAAGTTAGAGATCCGCATGAAAAATTCAATAATTGAACCGTGCGCTGTATATTCAAACTCTTTTTCTATTATGGCGCGTCATAATAGAAAAAGAGGTTGAATGCTTTTTCTCTACGGCCAGTGTCAGTTATGGAGTGTCGAGTCAATGTCAAAAACCCCAATGCTGTTAAAAAATGTAAGGGATCCGTATGAAAACTGTGAAATCCATCGTGTTAGTGTGTATAATGTCTGAAATTTTTGTTTAATACCCGTGCGAAGCCGGGGCGGACCGCTAGTTAATAATAAAATAAAAAAAAAAAAATTGTTTATTTCGAGTACCATGACTCATACAGAAATTACATTTAAAAACACAATAATAAAAATAAAAGTACAATGAAATATTAATTAAATCCTACAGAAAATTTAACTACAAATAAAATATCATTTAATTTAAGTACACTTACAGACAAAAATAATAATATTAATAATATGCGGACATGAGGGACCCTTAGTGACCGGGACACCGCCCTTTAAAAAGGGTTGTATGCAAGTTTATCCAGTGCGCGATAAACGGAGAGTCCCACCTATCCGCCAATGTGCTTAGGATGGTGTTGGAGCTGCCACGCAGGCGTTTCAAGAGCGACGCACAGCGCTTTCTTATAATGGCGTGAAAGCCATCAGTGTGCGCCTCACTGAACATACCTGATGCACTGCAGAAACGTGGCAACCCCATCAGCACTCTGAACCCATTGTTATATTGCACGCGCAGCGCATTGTACGCCTTTTGTGTATAAGTAACCCACAGGCTGCCGGTATATAGTGATTGACAGTATGATCTGAATATAGCGTCACCTTCACTTCGCTGGAACTGCGTGCAAACCTGCGAGCTACCATGTTACAACGGACGGCCAACGCCCTGCGCTCCCTCTCTATGTCATCATTGTCCACTAGGTCCTCATTGACCCAGTGACCCAGATATTTAAATTTAGTTACGCGTTTAAGAGGAGTTCCGTCTAGGGCGATGGGTGGTACATAGGATCCACATAGGTCTTGGAGCCTGCCCTAAACACCATGAACTCGCTCTTTTTCGCATTATACCTGAGTCCATGGGCCCTCGCATAGGACTCACATGTCTGCAGCAGCTTGCGTAAGGCTCCGATCGAGGGGCTCAGCAACACCATATCGTCGGCGTAGCTGATGTTATTGATACAGACCCCGTCTATGTGACAGCCGACTTTGCTGCCACTGAGCTCCTCAATCAAGCTGTTCATGTACAGGTTGAAAAGACTCGGAGAAGAGACACCCCCCAGCCTCACCCCGCATTCGAGCCTGTACATGTCTGAGTATGAATCAGCCCACTTCACAATATTGGTTTGATGACTATACCAATAACGGAACAGTGACGCTAACTCTCCTGGGAAGGCAGACTCAATCGACAGCTTCCTCCAAAGCAAGTCATACGACGCCAGGTCGAATGCCTTGGACAGGTCCAAATAACAGGCGTACACCGGTGTTTTTCTAGCCGTATAATACTGAACAGTTTGCTTGAGAGACAGGATAGCACTTTCTGTTGATAACCCTGATCGAAACCCAAATTGAGCATCGTTCAGTTTCAAATGCGCCCTTTGGTGTCTGTCAAGCAAACTATCCAGCACCTTAGCCACGATAGTAGCCAGTGAAATAGGTCTGTAGTTGGACAGGTCCGAAACATCGCCTGTCTTGTTTTTCACAATAGGCACTACAGTTGTATGCATCAGGTTATCAGGTAAGTATGAATGACTTAGACAAAGATTAAATAATATAGATAGCACCCTGGGTAGATGGCTGCCGGCACACTGCAGGTGTTCGATGCTGAGATAGTCGTAGCCCGGTGATTTACCACGTACCATGCTTTTAATTACACTTTTAACGTCCTTTTCAGAAAATCTTACTATCGGGTTATAAGTACGACACTCATCATCGAACACCGCAGCGGACGACGGTCCGAGGGGCGAGCAGACTTTAAAATGTGCCTGAAAGGCCCTAGCTATGCCAGCGGGATCGTGCACTCCAGCGACGCTCACGGGAAGGCTCGACTTCGGACTAAGTCTGTTTGTCGTTTTCCAGAAGAGTTTAAAATCCTTGTTAGAATGATGTTGCGAAATAATGTCCATTTTCAGTTGTTGCTGGTTGTTTTGGCACCATTTCAACTTAGACTTGAAAACTCTTCTCGACTCCAACATCTGATTATAAACTTGCCCAGCTCTAGGTTTACCGTGAAGCTGCCACATATGAAAACAAAGACGAGACCTCTCGTGCGCGGCCCTGACGTGCCTATTCCACCCCGCTACTTGTTTATACTTCTTACTATATATATACTATATAATAAGGCACTCCTCCAGATCTCACCTCAGAGCTCTCCGCCGAACAGTTCATATTCCAGTGAAGCTGCAGCGAGCTGCTCCGACAATAATGAACGAGCAGATTGACACTTTATGTCTTGGATGGTAAGGTTGCGTTCGGCGTGCGGCGGCCAGCGCGCCGGTCCGGGCGCGTTGGCTCCGAGCCGAGGCAACATGGGACGCGTCGGGAAAGTCTGAACCGTCAGAGTTATCGAAAAGTCATGTTAGGCTTTGATTATGAAAAAATAACTTCTGCATGACTTCTGCATTATAAATTAAAGAACATTTTTTTGTTTTTTTTTTGTGAAGGTCAGTTTTTGGAAAAATAGTTTTTGCGTTTCGAGTACTTTTGTCGATAATGAATAAATAAATGTACGTTGAATCACCTTCAAAATTGAACTAAAAATAAAAAAAAGCGCAATCACCTTTAGTTTCTTTTAATAAAATAATCTCTGCAATTATACAGAGAAAGAGGATTCAATAGCTTCCCTTTCGCATAGTCCGTGACTGAATTCATAAAGTTGAATTTATAAATAATAAATTGTGAAGGTGTTCCAACAACGTTGCGCACATGCTTGTCGTACATTTATTTTATATTTAGGATTCTGATGGTGAAACAATTTTTCAAATCGGTCTAGTAGTTTCGGAACATATTTAATTCAAACAAACAATCAAATCTTTATCTTTATTTATTTATTTTTATATTTTATTTTATTTATAACTAGCGGTCCGCCCCGGCTTCGCACGGGTATTAAACAAAAATTTCAGAAATTATACACTCTAACACGATGGGTTTCACAGTTTTCATACGCCCTTACTTTTTTTAACGGCATTGGGGTTTTTGACATTGACTCGACACTCCATAACTGACACTGGCCGTAAAGAAAAAGCAAGCACCGTGCGCTATACATTCAACCTCTTTTTCTATTTTGACGCGACTTATTAGAAAAAGAGGTTGAATATACAGCACACGGTTCAATTATTGAAATTTTCATGCGGATCCCTAACTTTTTTCAAAATATTATATAGCCTATCTTCATCACGGAAAATGTAGGATTCTAATGGTGAAAGAATTTTTCAAATTGGTCCAGTAGTTTCGGAGGCTATTCAATTCAAACAAACAAACAAACAATCAAATCTTTCCTCTTTATAATATTAGTATAGATATAGATAATAGTATAGATTATATATAGATAATAGTATATAAATACAATTTGTATTATTATATTATAGAGGTATTACCTATTCTTATGAAAAAATTACATGTAAATTAATTTTATCCATAAAGTGTATTTCTGTATTTACTTCGGTGAGCGAAACTAGGAAAAGCGATCACTGTTGTAATGATGACGTAAGTGTATGATGATACTGTGCTGTGTGCTGTGTGCTGTGTGCTGTGTGCTGTGGTGATACAGTTTATAGACAAGTAGTCGTGACTTTTGCGTTTTGCTAATTCATTGTGAAGCAGAGTCCAACCAGTCACTCTTCGACCCTTCGCCGCGAACACACATATCCTTTACCTACTAAGATTATAGAATATCGTAATTGCAATTTATTTACTCGTGTCTAGAATTGAATAAACTCAGTTAAAAGTGAAAAACATCTTTCAATAAATTCAACCCACAATAGGTAATTTATAGACTAAAGAGAAGTTAAGAACGCTAAACTCAAAAATACTTTGATTTATTGGTTCACTTAAAACTTTTAAGATAAAGTAAATACCTTAGCTATCAAGAAACCTTTCCCTTCTTCGGTTGTTAGTTGTCGAGTTGGAGCATAGCTCGTCCCTAACCTTTCTATCGTCCAGCTAGTACATCTAATATTCTATAGGAAGCCTTGTTGCAAAGAATATGTAAGACAATTTGTTTGAATTAAATTATTTATAGCATCGATATACCTAAGTACAAAACAAAGGAAAAAATTTACTTTGTTTTATATAGGTACCAATAAGTTTAGCTATAAGTTAGTTAGTTAGTTTTTAGTTTAGCTGTTTTGATGTAATTATCAGTTTAAATTCCTAGGAGAAGCCACTGGCTCCTGAAACACAGTTCTTAACTAGTTCAGGAGCCTGTGGGCCTATTCATCTGTCACACTAGTATGTAACTTTACTTTAAAACAAGTACGACAAGTGCGAGTGTAACTCGCGCGCCGAGGGTTTTGAACTTTTGTCGTTTAGGTAGGTATGTACGTATATGACAACCTCTTGGCGCAGTGGGCTTACAACGCAGGAGGTTGAGGTTTGATTCCTGCCTCGGGACTAATATTTGTAGGATCTTCAGATTATTTGTTCGGGTGTTCTAGTCCTTTTCTGTACACAAAAATAAATCATCTAGTATAACAGCTATCGTATTAATACTAATAACACAAGCTTTGCTTAGCTTGTGGGTAAATGATGCTGTGTGGATTATCTAGGATACATAGCTCTTCTCAAAAATTTTGAGAACAACGGTTTTGGTGCGCTGTGGAACTCCTATTACAGTTACTACAGAGATTAGTGTATAAAATCTACCAAAATTTCAAAAACTATTTTGAAATCTACAAACGTGTACCTTTCATTTGATACCACTTTTGACTTTGTACGTTCCATTAAAAATTTCGATTTCAAAATTTGTATGGAAAATCTTCATTTTGATTTTTCATTTATTTTTCTATAAATATGTGCTGGCGCACAAAATGTATTATTATTTCAAATTTCAAGTCAATAAAACACAAAACAGACCCAAAGCGATTCCATAAGGGTTTTGCAACCGATGGCAAAACCTAAAAAGGGGCTTATGAATACTTTTTGCGCCTCACTTGGACTTTTGTAGTATTTATAGGAAACCTATTTTTATTATGAGTGTACATCCAGGCCCGCCCCGCCCCGCCCCGCCCCGCCCCGCGCTGACAGCTCGCAGACAGAAGGTGCCGGCGGCGGGGCGGCGGCATACGTTGTATTACTGCACATCTATTATATCTTCATATTATTAGAAAGAGGAAAGAATTTTTAAATAATAATAATAAATAATAAAAATATTTATTTCCAAAAAATGGGTTTACAAGTAGGGACTTATTATGTATTTTATTCTAATGGTGTTTCCTCTAATTGATTGTTTGTTTGTTTGTTTGAATTGAATAGGTTCTGAAACTAGACCGATTTGGAAAATTATTTCACAATTAGAATCCTAAATTATCCCTGATGGACTTAATGCTATATGAATATGTTATTTGCGGCGGCGGCGCGGGGCGCGGGGCGCGGGGCGCGGGGAGGATGCGTACAATGTCGATCTGTTCGAGATAATTTCGTAGGAAACCATTAAAACATAAAACGGCACTTTGGAAAATCATATCCGATGTCGTACGCGAGGAAACGACGCCATACATCAAGTTTCGCAGTAGCGCGTCCGGTAATGACTGCCACATGCACCGTAACTTGGACCCTGTGTATATTGCGGTAAGGTGTACATTGTAGCACCAGGCACCGGGCACGAGGGGCTATTGGCGGATGATAGATAGTGCGGGAAGTGATCGATGGATCGAGAACATCGTCTCGCCGATAGCAGAAATATATTGTGTTCCTTTCATATTTTAGCATCTACAAAAAATGATTTTATTTTTGACGGATCTATGATGTGTGTGGATACTGGTGCTCACTATTGAAACTAAATTCAACTCTTCATCACCTCCTCCGACTCGAAACGTTCACGTTGACTCAGGGGCTGTCAACTCGGAGCCAGAATGCGACGCCCATCTGCGGTGGCAACAATAACTGGCAAGAGGAGCTGGTCCATTCGATCATGATCCAGGTAGGAGGCATGATTAACGCCAGATTTGAGGGACTTGCGGATAGGCTACTTCCAGAAAAGCGGCTCCGTCCTTCGTTAGCGGCGGATAAGAGCAGGGAATCGGTAAGGCCAGAATCAAGCACAGTGCCTAAAAGTAACGCGGTAACACCAGTTAGCGAACCCCAAAAGGCAAATAGGAGAGGGAAAAAAAATGGAGGTACTACCCAAGAGGCACTGACTGTAAGGGAACCGAGTGTGCTATCTCCGGCACTCGTGGTTGACGAACAGGCCTGGGTTCAGGTTGTAAGTAAGGGCGGTAAAAGACAGGCACAAAAATTAGCCTCGCAACCAGAACCCGTTAAACGGCTTGAGAGGAAAGGCGTAAAACTTAATCCCCCACGGTCGGCGGCCGTAGTAGTCACTCTGCAACCGGGAGCAGAAGAAAGAGGTGTGACATACAGTAAGATTCTCTCGGAAGCCAGAGGTAAAATCAACCTTACTGGTCTTGGAATTACTGCCCTTCGCTTTAGGCAGGCGGCTACAGGTGCTCGTATCCTGGAGATCCCGGGTATAACCAGTTCGGAGAAGGCTGACAGTCTTGCTCAAAAACTCAGGGAGTCTCTTAATCCAGAGGACATTAAAGTTACCAGACCAAATAAATGTGTGGTGGTGCGGATATCAGGCCTGGACGATTCCATCACGGTGGATGAAGTTATTTCCGCAGTCATGCGCGATGGTGAATGTGCGGCCGACTCTGTGAAGTCAGGCGAAATCCAACTGGACTCGTCGGGTCTAGGGGCTGTATGGGTCAGATGCCCAGTTACAGCGGCTAAAAAGCTCGCTGAATCTGGCCGTCTGCTTGTGGGATGGGTTGCCGCGCAGGTCAAGTTGTTGCAGCCTCGACCTATGCGCTGCTACCGGTGCTTAGAGGTAGGACACGTTCGGGCTCGTTGCACATCCGAAGTAGACCGCAGCCTGGAGTGCTATCACTGTGGCCAGCCTGGACATAACGCAAACCTGTGCACTGCTGCTAAAGCTAACTGTAGCATTTGTCTTGCTGCTAATAAGCCAGCCGAACATAGACTGGGTAGCGCGGAGTGCGCCGCTCCCAGTATCAATAGAAAGAGGAGAGCGGCAAGAGCTAAGGGCTTTATGCAGCAGTCTCGTCCACCGGTCAACCTAGAGGCCAGGACTCAGACGGTTTCCATGGACACTGTATAGTTATGGTTCTAAATGTCCTACAAACAAACCTCAACCACTCCGCCAGGGCTCAGGATCTCCTGATTCAGAGCATGGCGGAGTGGTTGGTAAATATAGCGGTCATTTCTGAACCCTACTTTATCCCTCCAATGGATAACTGGGCAGGGGACAGGGATCAATTGGTGGCTTTAGTTACCCAGAGAGTTGCTGGCTCCCCACCTTTCACGAATATAGTGAAAGGACGGGGTTTTGTCGCAGCTAGTGTCGGTCACCTTGTTATTGTGGCAGTTTATTTCTCGCCTAATAGAGTCCTTGCTGAATTTGAGAGGTTTCTCGTCGAGGTGGGGGTTTTGATCGAGAGGAGCCATCCTCAACCGGTGTTGGTGGCGGGGGACTTTAATGCCAAATCAACGCTTTGGGGATCGCCTGCCACCGATGTACGCGGTGAGGTGTTAGAAGAGTGGGCTCTAGCCTCTGGTCTGTCAGTTATTAATGAGGGTTCTGAGAATACTTGCGTACGGCGACAAGGTGGGTCTATAGTAGATCTAACGTTCGCTTCTGCAAATCTGGCTTCCCGTGTACGAGGCTGGAACGTACTCTCAGAAACAGAGACGCTATCAGACCATAGATATATTAGATTTGAAATTCACGATGACTCACAGACGTCGAACAATACAGCAGGGAGCAACACACGGAGAAGGGGCCCACGATGGGCGCTTAAGCGCCTTGATAGAACTCTGCTGGAAGAGGCAGCCTTGGTTAAAGCTTGGGAGTCACCGCCAAGTGCTACAATTAATGTCCAAGAGGAAGCAGGTTGGTTCCGCGCGTCATTGACAGCTATATGCGATGCTTCAATGCCTCGTGTCGGGACCATGACTCCCAAGCGGCAGGTTTACTGGTGGTCGCCAGAACTCACTGATCTACGGAAAGCTTGTGTAGTGGCGAGGCGCCGATTTACTCGCTACCGAAGAAGACGACGTCGCTTGGAAGAGGAAGAGTCCCGAATATATGATGTCTACAGGAATGCCAAAAAGTCATTGCAACAGGCCATATATCAGGCAAAGATTCGGGCTCGTAACGAGATGTTGGAGACTCTGAACCGCGATCCATGGGGCCGTCCCTATAAGTCTGTTAGAGGAAAACTCCGCCCTTGGGCCCCTCCACTAACCATGAGCCTTGAGCCTCGGCTTTTGCAAAATGTGGTAGAGAGCCTTTTTCCTACTAGAGAGGAGCACATCCCTCCACGCATGGTGTCACCTGATAGTCAAGCGGAAGAACTAGACGCAGAAGTACCCGAAGTATCGGCGGTCGAGATGAGGGTTGCTATCATGCGGCTACGAGCCAAAAACACTGCGCCAGGCCCAGATGGTGTTCACGGTCGTGTATGGGTTCTAGCTCTGAAAACATTGGGAGCCCGACTCCGCAGCTTATTCACTGCATGTTTAGAGCAAGGATGCTTTCCAACGCTCTGGAAAACTGGTCGACTAGTTCTGCTGCAGAAAAACGGACGCCCAGCGGACTCCCCTTCTGCCTACCGTCCGATTGTGCTACTTGACGAGATAGGCAAGCTCTTTGAGCGGATTATCGCCGGTCGCTTGATTGGGCACCTGAACTGTGTCGGTCCTGACCTAGATGACAACCAGTTTGGTTTCAGGGTAGGACGTTCCACAATGGGTGCGATTCTGAGGGTCAAAACACTTGCAGAAGAAGCTGTCTCCCGGGGCGAGGTTATATTGGCAGTGTCACTTGACATCGCCAACGCTTTCAACTCCTTGCCTTGGAACTGCATAAAAGAGGCGCTTAAATACCACCATATGCCCCAGTACCTCCGTCATACTGTCGGTGATTATCTAGCGGAGAGATACATTGCATATGAGGGACAAGATGGTTTTTGTCAGCGAAACATGTCCTGCGGTGTCCCACAGGGCTCGGTCTTAGGACCACTCCTGTGGAACATCGGCTATGACTGGGTGCTGCGAGGCGTGAATCTGTCAGGAGTTACTGTCACCTGCTACGCCGACGATACGCTTGTGACAGCAAGAGGAAAAACTTTTAGGGAGGCGTCTGTGCTTGCGACGGCTGGAGTAGCCGAGGTGATCAGCAGGATTAATATGCTGGGTCTTGAGGTAGCTCTCAACAAATCTGAAGCCTTGTGCTTCCACGGACCACGAAAAGCTCCTCCAGCCGGAGCCAACATAGTAGTGTGTGGAGTCAACATCGCTGTCGATTCATCGATGAAGTATCTGGGACTCGTCCTCGACAGTCGGTGGAACTTTCGCTCTCATTTCCAGCGACTGATACCGAAGCTAATGGGTTCAGCGGCAGCACTCGGAAGACTGCTTCCTAATTTAAGAGGTGCGAACACTAGTTGTCGTCGTCTCTATATGGGAGTCGTGCGCTCCATGGCTCTATATGGAGCTCCAGTCTGGACCGACGCTCTGAATAGTCGAAATATTGCCCTTTTGCGAAAACCACAAAGGGCGATGGCAATCAGAGTGATCAGAGGATATCGCACGATCTCTTGCGAGGCGGCATGCGTCTTGGCAGGTTGCCTACCCTGGGACTTGGACGCTGAGACTCTCGCGGGAATTTATTACTGGAGGGAGGAGGAACTTGAACGGGGTCAGCGCCCAGCACAGAGGGAAATTGAAGCACGACGGGCAGAGCTTCATGAGGAGATGGTAGAGGTGTGGCAGAATAGACTATTACATCCAAGTGCCGGACATAAAACCGTGGAGGCGATCCGACCAGTGCTGCTGCAGTGGTTAGGAAGACAACACGGAACACTGACCTTTCGGATAACGCAGGTCCTCTCCGGACATGGTTGTTTTGGGAGGTACCTGTGCCGTGTCGCCAAAAGGGAAGAAACAGAGAGATGTCATCACTGTGACAATCCCGAAGACACAGCTCAGCATACGCTTGAGTCATGTCCCGCGTGGGAACAGCAGCGGCAAATCCTGGTGGCTGCAGTAGGCGAGGAACTTTCCTTGTCAACCATAGCGAAATCTATGGTTGAGAATCAGGAAAGTTGGCGGACAATGGCTGTGTTCTGCGAAGAAGTCCTCCTACAGAAGGAAGAGGCGGAAAGGGAAAGGGAGGATTCCTCCACTGACCCAATTCGCCGAAGGCGGAACGGGCGGAGAAGAAGGGCCTTTGGTGCCCTTGTTCAGCCTTAAAAACGACCTCGCTGCTGGTCATAGGCGATGCGCGTGCATCACACGCGAAATAACCAAGTGCTCCCCATCTCTGAAGGGTTCCACAATTGGAACATCACTGTTGGGGTTCGCGGAAGTATTCTCGAAAGTCCCCGCGATCCCTAGCATATGTGTCCGGAGAAATTCGTGAGGTTTTAGTCAGTAGGAGTCTGACATAATCTTCCACCGGGGATGGAAGATATCCATGATGGATTTCCTCACAATAAAAAAAAAAAAAAAAAAAAAAGGGGCTGTCAACTCGCTAAGCAGAAAATGCCAACAGCACAAGTACTTGGGCATAGAAAATCAGATGAGATGGCGCTATACGTTAGAAAGAGAAAGAAAATCTATGCATAAAATCTTGACATGACAACCAAATGTCCATGTAACACTGTCATTAATTTGAATGAATGAAAGCCGTGCCAAACGCCAAACGGTAGACCGTTATAAAATTAATTGCTTATTTTGTGATCGTAAACAACAGAACATTTTAATAATCTTGAAAGATTTCGACTTTTTGAAAGGTTATTTCGATTGATAATGGTTTAAAACCGAAAGTGCGCTAAATGCCGTATTTCCACCAAAAACGGAACCGCAGATGTTTTAACTTGTGCTTTCACAGGTTTCCGCTACTATGAGGTGAGTACATTAATACTTCGACATTAATATCCGTGTCTTTATCGTCCATCGATCCATCCTCAATAAGTTCATTAATGTCGAACCATCTTCAATGACTTCATTCCATGACTTCAGGGCACGAGTACCTATGGGATGGGCTTATTTCTGTTTCCAGCTGGGGACTGGTCCACTGAAAAATCTTTAAAAAGCTTGCAACAACAACTTTTATTATTATGTTATGTTATCTTTCTTTCAGGTGAACTTTCACAAAAAGCTAGGAGCACAACAATGATCATCGAAAAAATGGAGCAATTATTTGATGCGTTGAATGGAGACAATCCAGATCTTAAAAAGGGAAACAAATTTGACCCAAAGGAGTCAAAATCAAAGTGCTTTATTTCCTTTAGACCTTACAGGACACTTGAGTCCCCATCTTAAACACTTACTTCATCGAAATGAAGAGATTCTTTCAATGAGATTTGTTGGTGCCAGGTCTTGTTAGAACACCGAATGCAGTTGAGCACCTAAAAATTTGGATAAATGGTATGGTGTGAAGACCTTGGTCACATGATGACTAAACTAAGACCTGCTTGAAAATTGTTATGGTTGCAAAAGAAAATAAACATTATTACAAAACATTTAAAAATGCTTGTTTTTTAATATATCATCAAAATACTTACTGTGTGACTATCTATCAGGTGAATGGCGGATATTCAACAAAATGTTGAATATTCACCATTCATTAGATAAATAGTCGCAAAGAAGTAAGCACCTTACAAAAGATTGAATTGCGCGCCTTTTCAATTCAAATTTCCCGCCAAACTTTAGTTACCGTGGGCATAAAGTAGCGGCGCTAGTGTGCTCTAGTGTTCGCATTTTTATTCTATGGAGTCTTACTTCTTTCCGTTAGGATATTAGTGTTCTGTGACGTTGACAGCGACGACGGTGACGACGGAGGCGGCGCGCTGCTGCCCGACGCGTCAGTGAGAAACCCTCGATTATGGTGGTTTACTTGTAATTCGTCAGATGGTTATTTTTCTTCGTAGCTAGATTTAGTTGCTATATGGCATTTTATAATGTTAATGATTTCCGTCGGCGTGCGTGCAACACATCGCTGGTTGGGCACGGCCGCCGGCGCCGCGCCTGCCCGGCTGTCCCGGCACTCACTCGGACCGCCGCCGCCGGCCCGGCCCGGCGGACTCTTGGCCGAGGTCGGTAACACGGTCCAATCGACCCTGTAGCGCCCCAGCCCGAGCCCAGCTCCGCGGGACCCTCCACAAACGTTTGGATTTGTTTGGGTCTTCACTTACCTACTATTTGATTTCAGTGGAACGGGGTTCGCTTTCGCTTAAGCATTACGTTAAAATTTATTGATTGAGTGCTATGTTTACAATGCTGATTTTATTACGATTCCACTATTTCAAATTTTTGAGCTACTATAATTAAATTTTGCTATTTGGCAAAATTTTCCAAACATTATTGAGTAGTTCTTTAACTTTTCCTTTGAACTCCTGCTGAGATTGTTTTGTTTTTCACTTTGTTTTTCATACAACTTTTGTCTACTCAGTTCACTCAGACAGAAGGGGAGTTCATTGTTATTTATTTATTTATATGGAAAACAAACAGCTTCTTTACCAGAATTTATGAACTAACTGAAGGCTAGCAGTTTCCACTAATGATTATAATAAACTTTCAAATAGTAGTCGAGAATAGCAAATTGAATATATATCGGTATGTTGCTTTTGACGTGATTGATCGAGGATTAGGTAGCTGCAACAAGTATTATTAATTAACCCTTCCAAAAGTGTTTGTCTGCTAAGCAATTAGCGACTTACGATTAGCTTGACAGACTAGTCTGCAGTAGGTTGATTGACAAATAGATCATTGATCAAACAGTCGTTCAAACACCAAAAGCTCGTCATTATAATTCCTGGAACACGCAAAAAGCGTGATTACCAATGATCCAGCTACTTTGATGGTGGGAGTCAACGTCAAGCTGTTAACAAATGTTGTTATTGTAAGAACAGCCACTACGGGCTACTGCGGACCAAAGCGCTCCCTTTGGGGACCAAAGCAGGCAGTGGCCTCGAGTGGCTAGAGGGGAGGCTGCCTCGCGTGTGCCTCGCGTGTGCCTCGCGTGTGAGGCGCGCGCTCTGCACGTCGCGCGTCGTATCTCGGATGCAGCACATGTTCTGTCCGTGGTATGAGTCGCCGGCCGCTCTAGGATCGAGCGCGCGGCAAACCGCTCTATGATAGTACGTACACTAGTTAGATATAGTTCGGTGTACCTGTGTGACTGCGAAGATGTTGGCTCTGAGCAATCGTGCTGTCGGATAGAAGATCTCGATGCTAGACGGTGTTCGCGGGGGGCGCAGGGGGGCGCAGGGGGGCGCCGGGGGCGGCTTTGTGAGGGGTGGGGGGTGTTCGGTCGCACCTGCATGTTGCGGAGAGGAAATGAAACGGCTTTTGAAATGCCGTAAACTGAGCGGTTAGTCCGACTTTCATTCCTTTCGAATTCGAGTCCTACTTATACATTTAGAGCCTTGCAGCGCTCAGTACCGAACCGAGAGGAACTATACTGCATGATACCATAGTGTATTGTAACCGTTTCACTTCAGAACAGAACATGGCCGACTGACCCCGTTACACAATATGAAGTCTAAGATACTAACTATGCACAGGATGCTCTTAATCCAATCGGTTAAATCAAAAGCTCAAAGAAGGCTTTTGATTTAACCGATTGGACATTCCATTCAAAATTTAAAAATAATAATTAAGAATATTATGTATTAGTAAAATGTGAGATATACATTACACACTACCTACACATGTGTGTTGCGCTGTACGAGCGGGTGGCGCGTGGTGCGGCAGCGGTGTGGACTGCGGGCGCTGGTTTCATTACAGTTTTACAAATTGCTGGAACGTTTTGCATGTGATTTTTTCCACAATATATGCAAAATTTCAATACCCGGTACCTTGATACCCGCTCCGACCTCACGCGCCGCGAGCGCATGCCTGCACTCGCCTCTGTCAGCGCAGCGCATTTCTCCGTCGGTTGGGACCTACCTATGTACTGTACTGTCTCGAGTCAAGTAAGAGTGACTTGAACTTTCAACCAACCAAATAAAACGGATTCAAGTGTTATTTAATCCGTCGGCGCCGGTCCGTCGTCGGAAGGTTCTGACTCGCGATCAAACTCCCGACAACTAGATAATTACCAGCGCAACATTTACACAACATCTGGGATTCATCTCCAGACAGTGACGAGGCACCCCCCCACCCCCTCGTCCCCGCGGGAGGTGGGGGGTAGCATGTGTGCCGGGTGGAGATAGTTTTTATCGAGGGCGCGTGTAATAGTGTCCGAATTCATAAATGTTTGCGGACGTGAGCTCGGCGTGGCGCGGACGGGGCGTGGACGGGGCGGGGCGGGGAGGGACGGGGCGGCTCTACAACTACGGTACAGATGGAAACGACCTGCGGAGAACGATTTATCTGAAAGTGGAGGATTTAAAGAGTGTAAAGCCTCGTAATAACAATATGTGAAATATTGTGAAATATTTTGAATATTTTGAAAAAATGACACTTTATGTACCTTTCCCATTTTCGCACAAAATAACACGCATCCATCCACCTCAGCGACTGACGGTAACTGAGGAGAGGGGCTCGACAAAATGGCGTTTCTGACTATGTTGCCAACATCTTAAAAACACTCTAGATTGGAGAGTTATTAGATTTATCCGTTCTTAACCCGAATACGATCTTCCCCCGATACACAATATATAATATTTATATAATATCTATTAGTACCTATAGATGAAGTCTGCCCTGCCCTGTTTGTGTGTGTGTATGTGTGGGGGAGAGTGTGAGCGTGTGTGTATGTGTGTGTTCGAACAAAAGCAATGAAACAGCCTGGCTAGCACGGGGTTGTCATCTCTACTCTATCCTAGAATAGAGAAGGCAGTTTCTTGTCTTCGTACTCTTTCTATAGCCCGAACATACCGTTTTTCGAAACAAACCCTAGAAAACAGTTTCTTCGTAGAACAAGCTCTTTCTATAGCAACGGGAACGAAACCACAGATAAAATAATAAATGTTGTAAAAAGCTCGTTCCTTACGTTTTATTATTACTTACTTATTACCAACACGAAACAAGAAAAACTGTTTATACGTACAACGAACGTCAAATCGGTGCTTATGTCAATGTCATTATCAATAATGTCTCTAGAAAAAAATTAGTGATTCAAATTTCAAGTTCCTACTTATAATATACAGTGAAATAAAGCACTTTGATTTTTATTTTGCTATGGCGCTCGATAGGAGAGGCCTGGCTGATGAGTTATGTGCCTTAACTTTATCCAAGTAATTTTCATTAAAAAAATTATATTTACCAACCATGAGTAACGAGCGGAGTGAATCACGAAATGATTTGAGATTTTTGGGATGTTTTTGTAAAAAAGTATGACAGAGTGTGACAATTATAAATAAATAAATAATGCTGGACAATCCACACAGCATCGTCTAGCCCCAAGCTAAGCAGAGCTTGTGTTATGGGTACTAGATGACTGATATACATAATACAATATTATTAAACAGATAGATATTTTTTTATTATACATAGAAAACAACCAGAACCCCTGAACAAATATCTGCAGATCGTACAAATATTTGTCCCGAGGCGGGAATCGAACCCGCAACCTCCTGCGTCGCAGGCGGAACAAGCCGCGAAATTTTATGAGACATTTTCAAACGTATTTTATTTTTTTATTTATTTTATTATTTATTTATTTATTTACGTAGCAATATTATTTATTTATTTATTATTATTTATTTAGAAGCGTATGCTATATCTAATAACAGCATTGGATTGGAATAACAGCAAATAGAGGAAGCTTTTAATTTCGGCAAAACAAGAAAATATGTACTTAATCTATCCGTTGATTTACGAAACTACAAGTAATGAAGTGATCTGCGTTGCTTTGCAGATGGCAGGTACTTTTTTATCCTCTAGACGGGGGCAGCTGCCCCCGTGCCCTCCCCTGGCGACGCCCTTGTGCATGATTATTAAAAATTGAATTTATAAATTTTTCAAGAATGGATGACATGGACTTCAAACGTTCATAATTCATATATGAAGTGTTTCTAATTATATGACCACCACTGCTATAGCATTATAAATCCACATTCGATTTCACATAATACATACATCCACACTTACACTTACGTATTTTCTCAATTACAGTCTCCGAAGCAATCCTGAGCTAATTAAATACATAAAGGACTTTATGTCCACCCACAACATGTTTTTAATCACGAGAGAAACGCTTGTCTATGTCTCGGGAGGTGGAGAGCATTTTAGGAGAAATGTTTCTATTCTCAAATGTCAAAAATAGAGTAAATTGATCGGCATGTTCGCAGTGGTAGACTCCTCTCTAGGGTAGACGAGAAAACATTTCTATTCGCTCATTCTTTGGAACGTGTTAGATAGTTTATATTGTATAGTAATAATATATAACAATACTATGTACATATTGTGATAAACAATATGGTTTGAAAAGATATCTATACTAATATTATAAAGAGGAAAGATTTGATTGTTTGTATGTTTGTTTGTTTGAATTGAATAGGCTCCGAAACTACAGGACCGATTTGAAAAATTCTTTCACCATTAGAATCCTCAATTTTCCGTGATGAACATAGGCTATATAATAATTTTAAAAAAAGTTAGGGATCTGCATGAAAAATTCAATAATTGAACCGTGCGTTGTATATTCGACCTCTTTTTCTATTATGTCGCGTCATAATGGAAAAAGAGGTTGAATTATAGCGCACGGTGCTTGCTTTTTCTCTACGGCCAGTGTCAGTTTTGGAATGTCGAGTCAATGTCAAAAATCCCTAAAAAAAATAAGGGATCCGTATGAAAACTGTGAAATCCATCGTGTTAGTGTGTATAATTTCTGAATTTTTTGATTAATACCCGTGCGAAGCCGGGGCGGACCGCTAGTTTAAAATAAAATGGAACAGGCCTGATTTCCTACTTGTTTCGCGGCTCAAATTCAAATACTAGGTCAAATCAGTTTCATTAAATGAATAAATAAATCATACATAATGTATTTGATGGCTACAATTTGTTGAATAGTAAATAATATTATGTAATAACTGTATCTATTAGTAAAAGAAACGTTGCAAAGGATAACCGATGTTAGAATGTAACAGGCTTGACTTCCCGTTTGTTTCCCTCTCAGATTCACACTAAGACAAATATGTTTCTATTTAATCATTAAGGTATTTCACAAGGCAATATATTGGAAGTAATTAGTATCTTAATTATAAACTTAATAATATAAGACCGTTTGTGATGGATATTTTGTAAGATTATAGATATTTCAATCTATCTATAATACTGGCCAAGCCTTTATTAACAAATAAATTACAATGATCTAACTAAATAAAAAAAACCACTAGTATTTACAATTGAGCTAACTGCAGACTATTGCGAACAAACTACAGGTAGCTCAACTGATCCATATCAATACCAGTTGGAAGTGTAACCAAGATGCTGGCTGCATTGCCACGTTGTATGGCAATGCTGATGCGCTGTGCCAAATATTGACCAGCTCTCGGGTCACACGTCGCTTCGACCAGACGCTCTGATAATTTTTTGAAGACCCGGAGAGCCTCGGACCTAGGGTCTCGACACCAAAGGGAGCAAATTTGTAGGCTCTGTCGAGACCTGCATATTTGCGCCTCTTAAGATCCTCGGCCAAATCTGCCGCCGCACCAGCCCTCACGGATGTCCTTGGAAGATGGGAGGGCGCAAGTGTGTCGACGCAAGTAGCGTCCCACACAATGGGCCTCCCCAACTCCCATGGGACAAGTGTCATACCGTCGGGCCTCTTACCATCGTCACGCAACAGACCATTCGGTTCGAGAATAGCTGGTACGTTAGCGGTGACAAAGGCCCGCGGTGACAGAGGCCCGTCCCATTGCCGTTGGGATAAAAGAGATTTTGGGAGAGCAGCATCGGGGCAAGCACTTTGCCAAGCCGTTCGAGCTTCGTCTAAAAATGAAATTTTAAATGAAAATCCAGGTAGTGCCAAATCTGGCTTTAATTTTTTTCAACTAATGAACTAGTGCTGTAGACGGAAGACAAGAACGCTGGTAGGGCTACACTTGAAATTTTGAGAATACTAAGCCTCCCAATTTGACAGGCAGGGAGGCCTGCGACCATGCCTTGTCATCCAAATCGATATTCAAAACCGATGATAAAGTATTCTTTATTATGTTGTCTAAGCCTTCCAAGAGCTCGCTGTGTTTCCACAGTTGACAACATCTCAAAGAATAAGTAAATTTAGGAACAAAAAGGCAAAATCGAATGATCGTGAAAGCCATATGGCTATTAATTTTGAGAAGTCTGTCCGAGGTTTGGAAGAAATTTTGAATTTTCTCATCTACAAATGGCTGAAAAGACTCATCAAGAATTGGCGAACCAAGGAGCCGAAGTGAACGTTTTTCTACAACTGAAATGTTAGGGGCCAAACTATTGAATTTTTTTATAATACTGTCATTGTCTACACAAGAGCTGGAAATAAAAAGCTCACATTTCGAAAAATTTAAGTTTAAACCAATTTTTTTAAATTCATCTTTGATGATTTTTAGATCATTGAAAACTGTGTCCACTTCGCCACCTAAGGTTCCGTCATCCAAATACCAAACATTGAGCTTGGATTGGAGACGTTGAATAACTCTGTGGATGGCAAGGCTAAATATGGCCGGACCAAGAGGGTCACCTTGCTGGCATCCAACAGTAGACCAAATGACATTATTCCTATAAATTAATTTTGACGGAGAACCATAACATTGCCAAAGAAAAGGGTAAATTTTGGGAACTTTTTCTTTAATTTCATTTAGCAAGGCGCCCCTGTCTACTGAATTGAAGGCGTTTTTGACATCTACCTTTAGAATAACTGCCCCATAATTTTGGTCCAAAAAAGTACGAAGGGAATGGGTAGGTCACTGGTTCTCCCCATTTAGTCATATCCCAAATGGGAAGTAAAGGCACCTGATAAAAAAATATTATTTTCGGGAGCCGTTTGTCCCCACCGTAAATTTGTATGAGGTTTTTACCTAATCAAGAGAAAGTACATTCAGCCTTCAAACGCAATGATATTATATATTATTCCAAAAATATTCAGAGACACTCTAAGTAACTTGAAAGACGCTGGTATGGATCTAGTAAGAACATTTTACTGAAAGAAGATATTATCTTAATTTAAAAAACAATTTAAACTGCATTCATAGATTTTTAAATAGTTACATGCCTGAAACGGGAATCGAATCCGCTACACGAGAAAAATAATTACCTCGTAGCTTTATCATACCGATCGAAAGGCTTCATCATAAGGATAATTTTTTGCTAAATAACATAGTATCAGAAATAAAAGGAAGACAAGACTTCTAACATTTGATGTGAAATTTTGTTAAGAAAAATTAAATAATTAAAAATTAAATTAAAAATTAAATTATTAATTAATAAAAAATTAAATTATTAATAAATTTTTTTTGCTTGCTGCTTACCCGCTGGCGAGGCGTTCCTAGGTATCTCGTTAGTTCAGTTAAAAATTAAATTTCCTTTTCCCCCTGATTGTATTAGAGGAGTTAAGCCACAGTAGTTAACATAAGTAGTGGCACTAAACGAATTATTTATGTATAAATTGATTAAAGTCCGATCTCAAATTTAAAACCACCTTATTATTCAAATTTCCTCTAAGTCTTGTGCCGTTGACTGTATAGGCATTCGTCAAAATAAAAAGTGGGGTAAAGTAGCTCCCGAAAATAATATTTTTTTATCAGGTGCCCGTACTTCCCATTTGGGATATGACTAAATGGGGAGTATCAGTGACCTACCCTTCTTTTAATGCGCATAGATTCGCACCGTACAGGAGTTCTGTGATCTCGAATACATCTATCTAGATGTAAAACGTTAGGAACAGATGTTTAACGGGTAGTTCGTTGTGTAACGATAGCCAACGGTTCTCTGGAACTAAAGAATATTATAAAAGGCACGAGTGCTAGCGTTACCACTCTCTTCTGATCCTGTGACCTGGAAACATCTCTCATAACATTAGGGTAAGCTGTTTTATATTGTGGCACCTTAGCTTGTTTTAGCATTGACGTTGCTGAAGGTTTATATTATATTCTTGTGTTTCTATTTCTGTGGTTTATGAGAAATCTAGTTAGTTATAGTAATAATTAGCAGCTATTATTGAATATCGTTTATTCCAACTGTCCTTGGTGGCCCAAGGCCCGAACTACCCTCCACCATATTGTTATTTAGTAAGTGTGAAGGTACTTGTTAATACATTACGGTTTAATGTTTTCTACAAGAATAAACATGTAATAAACTTATAAGTGATATAAAAACTTGCTAGTGGTTTCTTTTTCGCTTCTTCCACTAGTGGACAAAAGCTTGAAGCGAAGAGAAATTCAATATGCTTTATTTCTACTTTAATAGTACCTAATTTATGGATTTAATTTGATTCGTCTGTGCTTATCTTGTAAGTACAAAGGAATAAAGTTGTTGACTTCTCAATTTTGATTTCATTATCCCCGATTCCCAACATGTAGGTTGCATTGTAAGGTCTTATTTCGATAGAATCATGGAATGGCCTCCATGATTCTATCGAAATAAGATAGTTTATTAGCTAGGTAAAGCCCACGATGCTATCAAACGCCATGTTTGGGATCGAAGAAAATTTTCTACTCTCTACACCTAAGTGTAATTTTTATGTCATTTAAGCCTATTCTACCCTAGAGAAGAAACCCCGTGCAGGTGTCGTTTAATATATAATGTAATTTGTACCAGTTTCCCAGATAAAGATAAAGATAAAGATCATTTATTTGCATAAACATGTGTAGTTATAGGATTTTACAGATAGGTATACAGGTATCAACATGTTTTACCGATTACGGTGTACAAATTGCGAGAGATGGCATGCAACAGAGACAGTAACTAAAATATTAATTGAGTTAATGTAATGTCAAAAAATGAATTAATTTAGGCATGTAAATAATGTAATTAATTATAATAATAGTTTAAATACAATTTCATTAAAATGTTAAAATTTATCATTTTGAAAATCGTCGATCTTGTTTACAATTCATTTCGCTATTAACAATTTCTTAAATTTATTTTTGAACATACAATCATTAAGTTATTTTTTTAATTTATTTTATTTGTACCTACCAATTAGATTACATCATTTAGAAATTCGTCAATATTATAATAACATTTTTCACATAGAAGTTTTTTAAATTTAGTCTTAAATAAGTTTACATTTAAGTCTTTGTAGCTCTTTGGTATTTTATTATAGATTAAAGGTGCCATGCACACTACACTCTTTCTCAACATAGTAGTTTTTGATCCGTGCGTGGCTAATCTATTGTTGTCTCTTCTATTCCTAATAACAATGTCACACATTCGGGGAAACAGATTGGGATTGTTTCTAACAAATAACGCAATTTCCAGAATGTACAAGCTTGTGAGTGTTAGTATTTTATGTTTTTTAAACAGGGGTTTACAACTGTCTGTAGGTTGGATTTTAAACATAGCTCGTATGCAGCGTTTTTGCATTTTGAAAATTATTTCTTTATCAGTAGAATTACCGTAGAAGATAATTCCGTATCTGATCACCGATTCTACTGTTCCATAATTATGCTGTTAATATTAGTTAGCTGAGTATTTAGATTAACAGTTGGGGAGAGCTTATATAGAGCATAAGCTAAGCTGCTAACCCTTTTACTTAGAATCTCTATATGTTTTTTCCAGTTTTTGCTTGAATAGAATTAGTTTGAAATGTCAATTTAATATTTAATGGATTATGTATTCTTTGGTTGAAATGTATTATAGTAGTTTTATCTAAATTAATTTTTAAATTATTGTTATTAAGCCAGCAAATAATTGAGTTTAATGATTCATTTATATCAGATTTAAAGGTTTCCTTGTCTTTACATTTTATAGTCACTGTACTGTCATCTGCAAATAAAGTTATTGGTTGATTTAAAGCACAGGGTAATTTTATTTTATTTTTCGTTTATTAAGGCACAAACAGTATACAAGATTCTTAAAATTAACAATATTTATGCATTGTATAAACCAATTAAGATGCCACATAAATTAACATTATTTACAAAAAAAAAACACATCAACGTTACAGACACTAAATTGTAAAATAGCACTGACTTGGTAATTATAATAACAACAAAAATAAAAGAAAAATCTACCAAAGGTTAAAACATAAAATCAAACTAGGAGAGAAATTTGTTTTTTATAGTTGTTCCTAGAGAGCAAAAATATATCACATTCTGAAAATTGTTCATTATGTAATCTACTTACTCTAGGAATATAAGAATTGCCTGCATAATTAGTTTTATGATTATATAACATGAAAAGGTTATTTGTATTACGAGCATTTATACGTGTACATTTAATACCAAATTGATTTAATAAATAAGGTGAGTCAACCAAGTTCCTTATGATTTTAAACAATAACATTTGATCTCTAATCGTGCGTCGGCTTTCAAGGGAATCAATGTTAACTATAACCTCTTCATTTAAGTTATTAATTTTAAATTTAAGATGTTTAATGAACTTGGACTGAATTCGCTCAAGGCTGTTAACATAAACTAAATAACGAGGATTCCAGACACTAGAACCGTATTCTAAGATGGGTCTGATCAACGAATTAAACAGAACAATCATCGTTTTCCAATTACTAAAATCTTTACTGATTCTAAGCACAAAGCCTAATAAGCGATAAGCACGGTCTGTTATATTTTGAATGTGGGATTTAAACCTAAGCTTATTGTCAATAAGAATTCCTAAATCTCTAACTTCCGTTACTCTCTGAAGTGGAACATCATTTATAAGATAATTGAATTTAATAATTGATTTCTTGCGAGAATAAGTGATGCAACTACATTTATTTATATTTAAAACTAAGAAATTATCTTTGCAGTAATTACTTAATCTAACAATATCACTTTGTAGTTCTTCGCAATCCTTTGGAGAGGTTATCACCTTAAAAATCTTTTTATCATCTGCGTAAAGCAGAACCTTAGAAAATTTAAAACAATTAATAACATCGTTAATAAATATATTGAAAAGTAGCGGTCCTAGATGAGATCCTTGGGGCACGCCTGAAGTAACAGGAACAAATGATGAACAGAAACCCTTGATTGCCACAGCTTGACTACGATCACGTAGATATGATTCAAGCCATCGAAGCAAATCACCGTGTACTCCGGTTGATAACAGCTTTTGTATCAAAATATCATGAGAAATTTTGTCAAAAGCCTTAGAATAGTCAGTATACACGGCATCTACCTGAAAACCTGAATCCATTGCCTGAAATAAGGCGTCAACAAATTCGCACAGGTTTGACTCAGTGGATTTTCTATCTACAAAACCATGCTGTTCCTGGATTATTAGGGGCCTTATGACTGGATATATAGCATCATAAACAATTTTTTCAAATAATTTAGGGATTGTACTTAGTTTTGAAATAGGGCGATAGTTGCTTATGTCGTGCTTGTCACCTGATTTAAAGATGGGAATTACATAAGATTTTTTCCACATCAAAGGAACAATGCCCGACTTCAGGGATAGATTAAAAATGATTGATAGTGGCTTAGCTAATGAATTGGAACACTTACTAAGAAAATATGGCGGTATTTCATCTGGACCTGCAGTTTTGGTGATGTCTAATGATTGTAGATATTTAAGCACTAGTTCGACTGTAACATTAATGCTATGCAAGTTGATGTTATTGTAAGTGTAAGTGGTAAGTCGTTTATATACAAAATAAACAGGAGTGGACCAAGCACACTGCCTTGGGGGACACCGTATGTAGTACTTCTTACTTTTGATTTATATGTAACTTCATGTTTAGTTTTAAGGTTTAGTCTTGTAATTTCAGTTATTTGTTGTCGTCCCGTTAAATAAGATTCAATTAATTTTGATATATTGCCACGAATCCCATACGCTTCAAGTTTATTAATTAAGATTTTATGATCTACGTAGTCGAATGCCTGTGTCATGTCACAAAAGATAGAACAAATAGGTATTTTTTATCAACATGGCATATAACACATTTCAAAAAATCATATATAGCCATATTGATAGTCCTCTTTTGTCGAAAACCTTTTTGTTCATTGCACAAGATGTTGTTTCTCTCTATATAATCATATATTTCCCCGTAATAGTATTTTTCATATATCTTTGAGAATATTGATATGAGTGCTATATGTCTATAGAACTCCATGCGTTCTTTGTTTTGTTTCTTAAAAATTGGCTTAACTATAGTAATCTTAAGAGCTTCGGGAAAGTCACCGGTAACTATAGATAAATTTATTAAATAACTCAAATGTGGACAAATATTATTCGCTAACAGCTTTTATTATCTCAGTGTTAACTTCGTCATGACCGGTGCTTTTAGTATTTTTTAACTTCTTAATTATTTTGCTGACGTGTTGGCGTAGACAGGGTGCCATGAACATCGATTTTTCACGTTGGCATATATTAGCTGTTACCGTATTTCCAGCTCCTTGTATTGAAACAACTTTGTCAACAAAATAGTCATTAAACAAATTAGCAATGTCAATTGGATTAGTAATATAGTCATCATTGTGTTTTATTTTAATTATATGATCTCTCGGCACATTAAGTTTAGCTTTATTTATTACCTCCCATGTAGTTTTAGTTTTATTTGTAGAAGTTTTTATTTTATGGTTGTTTTGGGCTTTTTTAGTTAAAAGTATTATTTTTCTGAAACGCTTTGTATATGCTTTATATTTTGTTTTGTTTTCTGTATCGGGTTTCATTCGCAGGGTTTGGAGTAGAGATCTTTTTCGTTTACTACAAATCTTAATGCCTCGGGAAATCCATTTCTGTCTAGCAAAAATGTGTATAGTCTTAATTTTTTTCGGAAAACAGAGGTCGTAGAACAATTTGAAATGTTGTATGAAGTAACAATAAGCCGCAGAGGCATCTTCAATTGTGTACATGTCAGAGAAGGTATAACTTTTTATGCACATTATAAACTTTCTTATATTTTCTGAGCTGTAGTCGTGTGTTACTTTTCGCCAATATTTAAACTTTAAAACTTTCTTTACAGGCAGTTTGATAATTTGTGCTGTGTGGTCGGACAAACCAAAGTCGATCACTTCTGTTTTACAGGTTTTGTTGTAGTTATGTGCATAGTTGTCTAAACAGGTTTGGCTGATCAAGCGTGTTGGTTGTCTTATTGTTAATTTTAGATTATAATTTAGTAGTAAGCATTCAAAATCTAGTGTCAAATTATTAGTTTTTAAGATGTCTATATTAAAATCTATAATGATTAGTGAGACGACTCACACAGACTACACGAGATGACTCATCTCGTGACCACGACAGAGTGCAAACCTGTTGAAACGTCGAGAAAAGAAGAAGAAGAAAGGAGGAAGAAGAAACGCGATAAATACCCGTTAATTACTAATCATTATGTGTTCAGATCGCGTAAGTTTCAAAACATTATATTAAAATCACCTGTCAATACAATGTTATTAGATTTTCTTTTCGTAATGTATGTCAACGTTTTATCTAGTTTATTAAGAAATGTATTCAAATTATTTGTCTTGGGAACTCTGTATATACAAACAATAATAATTTTAAAGTCAATTAATTCAATGGCACAGCATTCAAAAACATTTTCTAGTGATAACATTCTAATTTCTTGTATTTCTCTCCAGTTATAATTTCTTTTAATTAGTATGCATGCTCCGCCTCTCTTACTGTCGCTTCTGCTGTAACACGCTGCTAGAGTATAATTTTCAAGGTCTAAGTGCTGTTCGTATCCAGTTTGCATAAAATGTTCAGTTATACATACTATGTCAATATCAATGTTTTTATCTTTTAATTCATCTAGATTTATCATAAGAGCGTCAGATTTGTTGAGTAGTCCAGCAATATTTTGATGGAGTATATTTACACGCTTAGTCTCGAAAAAACATTGATTCTTCGTCTTTAGCGTCCTGGTTTTCTAAATGTTGTGATGTGTTGTTGTTGTTATTGTGGTACTCTCGAATTTCATCAATATAGGATCTAAGGTTTGTGAAAATGACTTTCATGCCCTTTCTATTTACTTTCCCTGTCTTTCTGTCAAACATCGTGTACTTATAGGTAAGCTCTTCGTTCGAATCTAGTATGTAAGCGTGTTCATGGGTGATGGCATCTAAATAGAGTAAGTTATTGAAGTTTTCCACTCTCCAATTGAACATATCTGTAGTAGAACCGATTTTATAAGTTGGAAGACAAATGACAATGTTTGTGTTCTTTATTTTCTGTAGTATGTCTCTCATCTCTATAATTGAATTTATATAATTATGGGTACTTTTAAATTCTTCCTCACCTATTAGAATTATACAGAAGTCATCCATGGTAAAGTCTTCCACTTTCTTTTCAATGTCCTTCATCAGTTCATTTGTATTTGTGTTTGTCTTAAGGTAGTGACATAGCTGTGTTTGTCCGTCGAAGCATTCTTCTGCCATCGATAGAATGTTATTATTCTTGTTCGTGCTAAGTATACAGACTTTTTTAAGTCGTTTTGATTCTTTTGCAGTGTTTTTGTTATTCGTTCCTTGTTCTTTGTGTGCGTTTGTATCTGTGTTCTTTAAGTTTAGGTTTGAAGTATTATTTGTTTGTTTTGTTCTGATAGTTGGTGATTTTGTTCCGTTATTTTTTGTATTTGTCCTTTTTTTAGGTGAAGGTTTACCATTCGTTCGACTTGTAATATTTTTTAATAGTTCATTTGATTTCTTGAGTTCATCATTCTCGCCCTTATATTTATTATTTTGCAAAGACAAGAGTTCTATTTCTTCCAGTGCGCTATTGAGTTTAGCCTCCAGTCCTTCTATCTTCTGTTTAAGGCTAAGAATGTCTTCGCTGTCTTCGTCTATACTGCTAACTGTGATATTATGTGAAGCCTGAGTAATTTCGTCATCTTCATCATCGTTTTTCATATCCGACTATTAAAACCACTCACTCTGTTGTTCCACTTAGTTTCCTTACTTCTAGATTATGCTGAAAGACTTAATAGATCTGAAAAGAATTATTATTCACTCCGTGCGTATGCGACTCAGCGTCAACCCGAATAGCAAGGAAGTCCTCCCCAGTGTTGCCAGGATGGTTTTTTATTATTCCTCCACAACCACTTCCGTGCGTGAGTGTTGCTACCATTGATTTATTAAATGTTCAATATGGTATTATAAAAGAAATCACGTCAAATACTTTGGAAAATGAGCTCAATTTCCTGCAAGCTAACAGTTCGGTCATCCTGGAGTACAGGACTGCCCTCAGTCCTCCGGCCATCTATCCGGCGTGTATGGCCTCATACTATTGATGAACAACATCAAGAGAGATCATGAAAAATATTACATACATCACAGCGAAAGTAAATAAATGAAATTTCTATTACCAGGTTTCTCCTTCAAGACGTGTACCGTTCCTCTACTTCAGAGCTTCGGTCTCCTGCGTCTCGCAACTCGTAGGGGTGCCGATTGCCTCTCAGGATGTCGGCCTCCTTCGTTCTATTGTGCGGGTACCGCTTAGTCCGCATGGGGTGTCGGCCTCCTCCGCTGATAATGGCTTGTGGGTACCGCTTACCCCGCATGGGGTTTCGGCCTCCTCCACTGATAATGACGTGTGGGTACCGCTTACCCCGTTAGGGGTTTCGGCCTCCTCCACTATAATGACGTGTGGGTACCGCTTACCCCACAAGGAGTTTCGGCCTCCTCCACTAGTTATGATGTGCGGGTACCGTTTACCCTCCCTGGGTTCCAGCCTCCTCCGCATGTCAGCATTAGTACTCATAGTCCCAGCTCGGAACATGATCTACTACTCGTGACATCACTTCTTTCTTCAAATCTGAAATAGGTTCTAGGATATGTTGGTTTGGGAAAAGGCAGGATTTTAGGAGGTTCATAAGGATTTCATCATTAGGCTCACTTCGATAGTTTCTGATTGGCTCGGTATTTGAAATAGAAACATTTTGCAGTATAGTTACAATGAGAACATTTATTGAATAATTTCACAAAAATAAAATAAAGAAGATTACAAACGAAACGTCATCATTTCACATTATCTTTGAAATGCTTACATGATACTCATCTTATCTTATCATTATTATTTGGAGGTTAATACTAAGATTATAATAATATTACCTATTTATTATAATAAATCTTTCGAGAAACTATTAACATTAATAATAACTATAATATATATTTTGATATCAATTTTTTTTTTTTTTTTTTTTGAGTCGCCATGTTTACTTTGTCGAACAGAATAAATCAAATTTAGTATCATGTATTAGTTATAAATTTTAACAAAAGAAAACTTTACCAAATTAATTTTAAGAGTTGTAAGGTTTAACTTTCATTGTCACTAGAATCATCATCTGTTTCGGTTGGTGACGTTTGGAAGGTTATCCAAGGCTTTAAGTGATCAGCAGGGAACACATTCGTATATTTACGCGTAGCATGCCCATCTATACTAGATACTTCGTATCTGTCGTGATCTAAAACGGCTGTTATTTTGAAAGGGCCCTTGAATTTTGGTACCAGCTTATTGCTTTTACCTTTTTCCTGTGTGTAATTAGGAATCATCACTAATTCCCCTTCTTTATAGAATCTGGTAGGTGCCCTTTTTGCATCGTAATGTTGCTTCATAGCCTTTTGTTGCTTTTCTATCATACCTTTAACCTCCGATCTTATATCTTCTCTTTCCTGGTTGTAATTTTCTATAATGCCTTCTGGCGCATTCGTTGTTCTGTGACCAAACACGACTTCGGCGGGGGCTTTTCCTATACTTCTGTTTAAAGTATTGTTAAGACTCCATTGTAGTTTATTCACATTCAAATCCCAATCGGCCTCGTGTGCGTTATTATTCATAGCAGCTAGAGAACTTAAAATCGTTCTGTTGTAGCGTTCGATCTGTCCGTTTGCACGAGGCGTTGCAACTGCGTTAAGGACATGTTTTATCCCATTGGATTTGGTAAAATTTTTAAATTCTGCTGAAGTAAAGCTTGTTCCTTGATCCGATATTAAAATCTTAGGATTGCCTATAGCAGCAAAAATGTCTTCAAGGGCCTTGATGCTTGATTTTGACTTAGTGTCGCGCACAGCTTTTATAAATATGAATTTACTGAAACTGTCTATGACTCCGAGTATATAAGCATTACCTCGCTTGCTTCTGATAAAGGGACCCAAGTGGTCCAGATGCAAGGTGTGGAATATCTGGTCAGGTTTAGGTATAGGGTGTAAATACCCCGACTCTTTCCCGGATGGTTTTTTGTTTAAAGCGCAGCTCATACAAGCCGCTACATATTTCTTAACAAACCTTCTCATTTTTGGAAACCAATATTCCCTGCTCATTTTTTCAAATGTTTTATCAAAGGCAAAGTGGCCTGATTCGTCATGACATAGTTGACAAATTCGCCATCTTGCTCCATGCGGTACTACCCATCTCAACTCTTTACCTAATCTTTTGTACAGGCGATTATTTTTCATACAATAGTTGTTTACTATCTCTTTAACATCTTTTTCTTTTGTTTCTAGAATATCACGGATGTGTTTCAATTTCGAGTCTGTCATTTGCACAGTTTGTAGCCAGTCTTCCCTCTTTTGTATGTTCATTATTTCCAAGTTCTCAGATTCATCCAAGAGCGGAATCGGATTTCGGCTCAGTGCATCAGCGTGCTTCATCGATTCCCCCGGTCGATATTCAATTGTAAAATCGAACTCTTGTAGTTGTAGCCACCATCTCGCTATTCTTGGCATTAAGTCTCGTTTACTTAATGTAGTCCTTAATGCATTGCAATCTGTCATCACTTTGAATTGCAAACCGATTAAGTATACACGGAACTTCTTAAGTGCTGATACAACCGCCATTGTTTCTAGCTCATAAGAATGTAGAAACTCTTCACTCTTTGTAGTCTGTCGACTGTAGTAGGAAACTGGTTGTAACGGGGCCTTTTCCTCAGATTTCTGAAGTAAGATGCCTGCCAATCCTAATTTACTTGCATCACAATGAACTTCTGTAATGTAGTTAGGGTTGTACAGTGCTAACACCGGTCGTGATACCAGTTTTTCTTTTATCGTATTAAAAGCTGACGCTTGGTCTGGGCCCCATACCCAAGCCACATCCCTTTTAGTTAGCATCGTCAGAGGTCTAGCGATTTTTGCAAAATCGAAGACAAATCTTCTAAAGAAGCTGGCGAGGCCAACAAATTGGCGTACTTGGTGTACATTCTTTGGAGTAGGAAATTCCTGAACAGCCTGGGTCTTTTTGAGACCAGGCTGGAGGCCATTTTCAGAAATTTCGTACCCCAAATATTCAATTGATGATTTTAGGAAGTGACACTTGGTGAGATTCAATGTTAGGTTGGCCTCGCGCAGAAGGATCAATAATGATTCTAATTTTTCCAGAGATTGTTCAATGGTAGTGGCTGCCGTTAATATATCGTCTAAGTACGGGATTGCCAACTCGAAACGTTTTGATCCCAGGGCCTTATTAATCATTTGTTGGAATACGGCGGGCGCGTTTACAAGACCAAAGGGCATCCTGGTGTATTCATAATGCCCGTCTGGAGTTACAAACGCAGTAAGGTGTCGAGATTCTTCAGACACCGGTATTTGGTGATATCCTGATGCGAGGTCAAGACTGGTAAAATATTTGTTACCACTTAATCTATCCAACTGATCATCGATGACAGGCATGGGATAGCTGTCTTTAATGGTCTTTTTGTTTAAAGCTCTGAAATCGACACAAAGGCGGTAGTCGTCGTTCTTCTTCTTGACTAATACGATAGGGCTCGCATAAGCAGAATTTGATTCTCTAATAACATCGTTAGTAAGTAGCTCCTCTACCATGCCTTGGACAATCTTCCTTTCTGTAAAAGGTAGTCTATATGGTCTGTATGTTACAGGTGTATCATCTGTTAGTTTGATGTGCATCTCCGCAACTTGAGTAAGTCCTAGTTCCTGTGAAGTTAGGGCAAAGCCTTTTCTGTAATGATTTAGTAGCTTCAAAAGTTTGAGCTTCGACTCGTGGGGTACATTTTCTCCAATATTTATCATGTCTAATGTAATATCAGTCCGTATTGGATCTTCTTCCAGGGGCCTTTTAGTTAGTAGGCCAAGTTTCATAATGTTTTTCGTATTAGAGTCCGTAGTTCTGAATTTTTCAATGTTAGGTAGCCCGTGACCTCGGCTGATAAGGTTGTCCTTCTTTAGTGTTATATCCTTTGCTGTGATATTGAGCAAGATAACGTGACCGCGTCCATCACATATTTTATAAATTCCCTGAAGCACTACATATTCGTTGTTTTCTTTTAAGCAAGTCATTGAAGGTACGTATACCTGTCCTGTGAATTTAGTTTCCGTGTAGATCGGTACCGCTTGAGTATCTGATAATACAGTTTCAGATTCAATGTAAATCTTAATTTTATCTAAGCTCGACTCATTTGCATAAAAGTACAAATCAGAACTAGTTTTATAGACGACAACAGATGGTAATTCGGTAAAGTTTTGTCCTACCAACAAGTCAGTGTTCAACAATTCATCTTCAACAATTAACATTTTAACATCAGCCGTCACGGCGTCCAATGAGATACATACATTGCAGCTACCTATAGGTATAATTTTGTTGGTAGAGCCGAAACCCTTCAACGTTGGAAGATCAACTGTAATAATATCTATACCGTTAGCCCGAGCTACACTTTCTTTCATTAGCGAACATTCGCTACCGAAATCAACAAATGCTTTATATGATTCGCCATTTATTTCAACAACTTTTATGTATTTGTCATTGTCAGATTTATCAGTGATTTCTACGGCTAACTCCGAATCAGTTATTTTTAGTACCTTTTGAAATCCAGATGGATCGGATCCTCCCTTACTGAGGTTTGTTTGCCTACTTTTAAGCTTTTCGCAAAATTCAGCTATATGTCCAAGTTTTGAACATTTACTACATTTAACTAAAGTTTTGGTACACCGTACCGCAACATGACCGATCTCTGAACAATTGAAACATTTGATGTTCTTAAATTTATCATTCGCGTCACTTTTAGTTCTCCTTTCTACAGGTGGTCGTATCCCGGTTGGTCCTTTCTTGGCTTGATTTAGTTGAGTAGATGCGTTTCGGTTTATGCTCCGAAGGAATCGAAGAACATCCATTGGTTCCTTAAAATTAGCTCCTTGCGCGTTAAGTTTTATATTATGATCATAAATTCCATGAATTATACAATCCACAGCTTTCTTTCCTTCAATCTCGCATGTGTTTATTAAAGTCATTTTATCATAATAGTACTCCTCAAGAGTCTCATCGCGTCGGCTTCTTCGTTCCAGCATTTCAGCTAGCTTGTCACCGTAGCTTCGGTCATCCGGAAATATCGCTAAAATTTGTTCTTGCCACTCATCCCAGGTAAAGTCTAGCGTCTTCAGTCCCTCATACCATCGTTTAGCTAGCCCAGCAAGTTTGGGGAGGGCATGGTATACGGTCTGTTTTTCCTGCCAACCATATATTGCGGCGGTTTCATTCACCTTACGAAGCCAATCAGCGGCGGACTGTACCTTGGAGGTCGGATCAAACGTCGGCAAGACGTTCTGGGCGCCAGCAAACGAAACTGGAACGTTTGTGCATTTTTCCTTAACCATCTCTAAGAATGTTTTCAATAACATGTTTTCCGTAGGTCCGCTAGTGTTGATCATAGATGTAGGGGTAGAGCGCGATGGACGGCGTTGATGACTGTGTGATCGCGAACGAGTAGTTTTTTCTTTATAGTGGACTCGAGTCCAACGTCTGTTTCTGTCACTCGAAGACGACGACGTTGACGATCGGCATCGACGGTGGCGGCGGCTTTCTGCTCGCCGCGATCGTTTAGCAGTGTGTCTACTGCGGGGTCTACTTTCAATGCATCTGGAACGCTTGTATCTGCTACCATTATGACGTGTTTTACTTCGGCTACGTCTCGTGGACTCATTCGTTGCTGCAGATTCGTAGGAAGTGCTACGGCGATGGTGCGCCCTCCAGTAGCTTTTAGGTCTAGGTGGTGTAAGACCTTCGGGCGAAGCACTCCTTGAAGTTCTACTCATGTCTTTTCTAATCGTTCTTAATTATTTGTAATTTTTTTTAAAATTTTTTTATTTTTTTTTTTTTTATTATTATTATTATTTTTAATTAATTTTAATTATTTATGTTTATTATTATTGGATGGGATGGAGAGAAGCGGGGTTGGGAAGGAAAGTGAGCTGATAAGTAATAGGTAACCAAGGAAACAAGTTCATTTGGCTACCACTTGATACCCAAATTCAACGTCATGTAGCACATGACACAGTTCAAGTTCAATACAAGTTCAAGTTCAATACAAGCTTTCATAAGCCCCCACTAGATATTCAGTATGTAACATAAGAGACAAATAAGTGAGAGACCGAGGAGTCGGATCACAAAACTTGTCACACTCTATCGGTCCTGTCTGGCAACCTAATTAAATTGAGGAAACTATGGGATTTCCATACTTTTATACATTTATATCATTATTATGTATCATTAATCATTCATGATTTTATTAGGTTGCCCTGTTCAGAGCATAATAACTCTTGTTTAGGTATTGCGCTTTACACAATTATTACCATTTCAATGTTGTCTAAATACATTTATATAAAAGGAAGCTTCTGTGTGTAATACTGCATGGCCAGTGAATTGACTTATTAAATACACTGAACCCCGATAGAAAACCATCTAACAATTCTTTAAACTTTACTTGCTCGATATTGGGATAATTTCATGAGTTAATCAAAACCACATCATGTTTACTATTTGGTAATGGCAGGTTCTGCCCAATGCTTACCTTTAATAATGTAGGGATGTAGCTTACAACAAACAAACAACAATAATCTTTTATAAATAACTTTATGCCTCTGTTTAAGAAATTCACCGTTCATGTTCTTATTTTCAATAGTTCCGCTAATTTATATCTTTTTTTTTTGTTTTAATTAACTAACACATTTAAACCATTTACCATAATTAAGCAGATGATTATGAAATTGTCAGACTCAGCTATGAATATTTTTCCAAAAGCATAATGATTGTTAGGTGGGTGTGGAAGTTAATTTTATGCAAAAGTTGTAACATGTTTCAGCTGCAGTTGCTAGTTGTTATTTATAAGTATGCGATAAACAATACAAAACAGGTGCACTAGGTAAGTAGATCAATGAAGGTATTGATTTACCTTTAATGATGTGCAAACAGAAAAATGCTTCTTTCTCTGAGCCAAGGTGATATTGGATAATATAAGCTACATAATTACTTCCCATACTTTGCATTACCCTAGTAATTATTTGAGCCAATTGTTGGAAGATTTTTCTTCAAGCCCCATGAACAAAATCATGCAAACAGTGCACACAGAAGCTTTTGCAAATAATAGACATAATAAGCACAGAAGGTTTTACCAATCTATTTCCATTTTGTATATGAATCTGTGCTTTTACTTTCATAATAGGCTTATATGGAAATTTAAAGGTAACATCAAGATATTCAAAAGGAAGAAGCCACGTGCTAAGCTTTGTTGGTGCAAGTCTTCTCGCGAGCAAACTGAAGGAATCGGCGAGAAAGCTATGTTTTATGTGGTTGGTACAGTAACCAAACCGATTGATTTTCGGTTTTCAATTTGTATGATGATTGGAATACTTATGAACGTAGTCATCCCTCGAAAGCCATTGAATTAGCAGAGCACGCGGTTCTAGGATAACCTCCGAGAAAAGAAAAAAGACATACCTGTTTGGATTCTTTGCACTTCTGACTATTAAAACCACTCACTCTGTTGTTCCACTTAGTTTCCTTACTTCTAGATTATGCTGAAAGACTTAATAGATCTGAAAAGAATTATTATTCACTCCGTGCGTATGCGACTCAGCGTCAACCCGAATAGCAAGGAAGTCCTCCCCAGTGTTGCCAGGATGGTTTTTTATTATTCCTCCACAACCACTTCCGTGCGTGAGTGTTGCTACCATTGATTTATTAAATGTTCAATATGGTATTATAAAAGAAATCACGTCAAATACTTTGGAAAATGAGCTCAATTTCCTGCAAGCTAACACGACGGTGTCCGGTTTCGCCGAAATTTTCAAGAAAATTCATTGTTATTATATCTTATAATTATTTAATCCAGGAAACAGCTGTGATTAAAGTCCAAAAATGAATTTTAAGTCCAAAAAGTGATCGGATACGGCTTCGAACTCGGGTGTCATAACCACTCGGCCGCCGTGCAGATAACTTGCTAGTCGAAATTAGCGCATTGGTTCCGTTGTGAGATGGTTAGGTGGTAGTTTGGTAATTAATGAGTTCAAACGCCGCCGAGTCCAAAGTCCAGTTGTTGAAAATAATTGCCGGTAGTCGCATCAACACGGTGTATGTTAAAGCCAACTATTTTTTGCCAGATATTACGTTTTATCTTCACTGTTTAACACTGGTTTTTTATTGTGGTTGGTTTTAGCAAGAAAAACTAGTGATAAATAATAGTGTTCAGTGATTTATTTTCTCTTTTGTGGACTTGTTTGGGATTTTATTGATGATCACAAGGGCAGTTTTCTTCACTTTTATCACTTTGTAATTACGCGTTATATCATATCACAAACACTTGTGCCGGCAGATTATACAGGTATTTAAATTTTAAACACTTTTTTTGTTGTTATTATACGCTTTATATATTTTTCTATAAATTTAAACTGCAGAGCTAATGTTCACATAGACAGCAGCGCCATCTCTGATAAATGTATCCTTGCAACATCTCATGATGTCAGGCACTTTGATACATAATCATATGTATATTCAAACTTATTCGATAGATATTAAAGAAAACAATGTAATTTTCGTGTTGCAATAACTTAATACTTTTTTTTTTGGCAAAATATTTTCTCGGGAAAGTCGCGAAATTTTCCGCGAATTTTTAATGGCGTCAACCGCGGACGTATGTTGCCCCCTGTCGCCGCGAGGGCTGGACGTACACTGTGCTGTACGTATACAACGACGACGTGAGGCTGAGAGACTCCTCACGTATAGTATACCTACTGTAGACGCCTGGGAAGCGAACCACAGCTTCCTTTGAGCGAGATTGCAGGCACAACACAACCACTAATATGAAAATGTTTGTTTTTGACAGCCTTTGTTATAACTCCGGAGATAACCGCGTCGCATCCTTCAAGGCGCTAGTGCTACGCTAGGACTACGCCGCCGATCGCAATACCAATTCACTGACATAATTATGTACGTCGCCATTAGTCGTCAATAGAGACACGACAGTGGCAAGCAACACTAGCACTGTCTGTAATGTGCAGCGCATTGTGTTGTGTGCAGCGCATTGTGTCGCCGCAGTATTGTACGGTGCGGTGCGGTGCGGTTTGCAATCACTCGCAGAATCAGACTTAGTGCTCGGAGACGAGGCATTACGAGCTCAGCTGCAGCCTTCTGAATGTTTATACTACGTATGAGGGAGAACATTAAAATAATTATTATGCTTACTTCAAGATCAGTTCGGAAGATTCGCCGATAGCCCATTTATTCGATCATATTGTATTCGTGCTCAGAATTCATATCGTACGTAGCGTGGATCTCTTTAAAAATGACGGCTTCTGTATAGAAATAAAGATACCTACCTATCTTAATTCTTCATAATAATATAACGTTATCATTTTCAATAGTAACAGTGTATACATGTCGGGTGTCCAGTCTGTACCGCTCCCTCAGGGTAGATCGCGGCGCGCGGTGCGGTGCGGCGCGGCGCGGTGCGGCGCGGTGCGGATTGCTGCTTGTCGGTTGCACAACTCTTATGGCATCGCTTTTTCTGTTTTGCGTTTTGAGTTATGAACGTTTCCTCGAACGGCAAATGAATCGTATCACACTAAATGTGACCCTATCAGCTATCGGTCGAGCTCCACCTGCGGCGCCGCGCGACACGACAACTCGCAGCCTCGCAGCGCTGCACTAACTGGCAATCACAACTATTAACGACAGCCCTCGGATTAGAACCCGCACGCCTCCCCCCCCCCCCGCTCGCCCCTCCACGCCAGGCTGTGTGACGTCAGATACAAATGGGTTCTAACGAGATAGCGCGCTCTACGCGAGGGCCGAAGATGTCAATGTTAGTAAACATCGTCGTTGTTCTTTTCAAAACTATAATAATAATAATGCTGCACAATCGACACAGCATCACCTAGCCTCAAACTAAGCAGAGCTTGTATTATGGGTGCTAGATGCCTGATACACAGATATCTGCAGATCGTACAAACATTTAGCCCGAGGCGGGAATTGACGCTACTTCCTGCGTCGTAGGCGGACCTTCGCCCACCGCGCCACAGAGGTCATCAAAGTTAAATAACGTTTACTACCTGTACTCGAGCAATCTTACAAATAAAAAATAATGTCAAAAACTAAAAGCAAACTACGTAAAGGGGTAAGCACGAGTCGTTATGAGAAGGTGCCTCGCCCCTCGCCCCGCGCCCCGCGCCCCGCGCCCCGCCGCGCGGCGCTCTGCGAGTTCTCTGTCGGAGCGTTTCACCCTCGCTCGGAGTACGGAGTCAGTCGTGTGTGTGTGTATGACGTGACAAATGTTGTCCGTAGTCGGCCGCACCGAGTGGTCAGTTGGTTTTCAACATTAGTATTCCTTCCGCCTGCTGTGCGATGGAAAACCCCCCCCCAAACCGAGCGGAGACATTATTCATCATGTTGCATTTATGAAATCATTTGTGAAAATACATCCTCTTTTAAACACATTTCCAAAGAATAATAGGTACGATCCCATTCATCAACCAGTGAGTACCTATTTGTATACCTATACAAAGTATAAAAATAATGATGTAGTACGTAAGGAGACTAAGACGTTGGTTGATCCGCAGCGACACGACACACGAGCGGCAGCACAAGCTCTCACCAGACTCTTATCGCAATCATTTTACAAACACACACACACAGGTTAACAACCTTGGTAAGCGTCACCGTCTATAATGTTCCTTCATGCCCAGTTCATCCCAAGGTTGCCTAGAAGAGACCGCTCACAGCGATAAGGTCGCCCGTTATACTTTCTTTACTATAAGGATGTATGCTTGTAATGTTTTCTTTGTTTGTGTGGTATAATAAAACCGTGTGGTGCCGGCATAGAATTTCACCACCCCAACTCTTACCGTGGGTGTCGTAAGAGGCGACTAAGGGAAACACAGCGGGGGGCGGGCAGCAGCGCCTTCTGTAGAACAACTACACCGAACTGCGATCCCCAACCCGCATGCCCAGCGTGGGGATTATGATTATGACCCCCAAATAATGATGCCATCTATTATAGGCTGGTGATGATGATTCACATTTAAACTGTATAAAAAACATAGAAGTGATAGTGGTGTGCATCATGAAAACGTGTTAGCGTAAAGTAGCGAGTAAGCATTTGTGACTGTGTAGTCATATTAAGCAGAGAATAAACGAGTGCCACTCAATACGGACGTTTGACTATCTCTTCCCGATGTCTCCGCTCGCCCCTCTCTACCGCACTGCAGGTGAAACATCCCGCCCGACAGACCACGGGATGATTCGCGCTACAATGACTGCTAAAATAAATTCATTATTCAGAAAAACATTCCAAAGAAAACAATAAAACCTAACAACAATACAACGAGAGTCAATGAAAAATGCATTCAACGAACTAAAAAAAGATGCTGGACCCGACAAAAACATCCAAGACATCTATAATGAATGACTTATTAGACAGAAACAAACATTGTGAAAGCAAAATACCGAGAACAGAACAAAAACAAGTACGACAAGTGCGAGTGTAACTCGCGCGTCGAGAGTTTTGAACTTTTGTCGTATAGGTAGGTACCTACTTGACGGTATATTGACGACGTCTTGGCGCGGTGGGCCAAGGTCTGCTTACGACGCAGGAGGTGGCGGTTTGATTCCCGCCTCGGGACTAATATTTGTACGTTCTGCAGATTATTTGTTCGGGTGTTCTAGTCCTTTTCTACGTACACAAAAATAAATCATCTAATGTGATACATATACTAACTTTTGGCTAAATTATGCTGTGTTGATTATCCAGGATACATTACTTTTCTCAAAAGTTCTTGGAGCGCTGTGGAACTGATTACCGATACTACAGAGATTAGTGGGTAGGTAGGTAACCTACAATTTTTTTTTTCGATTTTTTCAGCGTATTTCACTTAGTTTGAAACTTAGACGATTTTTAAAACCTGTTTTGAATTGTCCAAATCCGTACCTTTAAATTTATTGCTCTCAATGAAATAGCCCCCATTGTATGAAAATTAGTTTTTTGACCATATTTCAAATTGTTTTATTTTTACAGAATTCTCTATATTTTTCCTGTAAAATATAGATCCATATCTACAAACGCTTAGTACATTTTACATCGATCACTCTGCAATCTTCGGAGATAAGGGGGGAACGGTAATTTTTTTGACCTTTTTCAAAATATTTTAAAAGTATAAAATCTACCAAAATTACAAATACAAACAAAAACCCTAAAAACAGAATACAATATATCGTAAGCGAAAAAACAAGAGAAATGATAGAAGAAAGAACAAAACTTATGGAAAAAGTAATGAAAAACCAAATAGAAAAGAAAAGATTGACAAAATTATATTCAAAAACAAAAAGACATTAAAAGAAACAAAGAAAAATAAAAAAATAGAATATTCGAAGAAGAACTTGACAAAAGAGGCTCAGTTAAAAGAAGAAACAAAATATATCATGTAACTAAACAGTGGATCGAAACACTGAAAAGTACAGGTACAAAAATAACCAACAGGTATTTTAAAAATAGCTACTGATTTATACAAAATTCTTTACAGTACGCCAATCCCACTGACATCAGCCCGCGAGAGTTCACCTGGATTTCAAACAGCCATCATAGAAGAAATACCTGAGTTCCTTCCTATAGAAATAGAACATGCCATAGAAAAGCTGAAAATTATGAAGAGTCCAGGCGACGTATAATATCGACACCCTGGAAACACTAAACGAGCCAATCACGCCTATTCTCACCCGGCTATTTAACGAGATCATTACCCAAATACAGATTCCGATACAATAGGAAACAGCAATCATTACACTTTTGCATAAAAAAGGAGACCACCAAAACATCAACAACTACCGTCCGATTAGTTTGCTACAGACAACATACAAACTATTTACAAACATCATACTCGATAGAATCAAAAAACAGTTAGAGTCTCAGCAACCTCGACAGCAAGCTGGATTCAGAAGCAACTAGGTACTCAACAATGGATCACGTGTTTGCTTTATGACAAATAATAGAAAAATATTTAGAACTAGCTGTACCCGCGACTTCGTCCGCGATTGCCATATATTTGTTTCAGTTACAGTTTCTACTACTATTAAATAAAAACAAAACTTCAATGTGCTGCATTTGCCTTATACACTTTTAATGTATTTACATACATATATTTAGGTAAATAGCAAAATTGTATAAAAGCCCTGTATGAATAGGATAGGATTAAACATCTAAATCAAATATTGACCTACGTGGGACAGTACCTATACTGTGCCGCAGTTATCTTCATCAACATTCTGTACACGACTTATACATATAATGGAAGATATGTAAAAACAATTTAATGTTTCTAAATGCTCTTATAATTTGAAATATAACTTAGTAAAAATATACATACCTACCATACTCGTAATTTTTAGTTGATTTTTGATTTGTTCGGAAATTACGCTTGATTTTTATATATTTAGGTAATGTAGTAATAAACAAATAAAAAAATAGTTATTTTAAATAAAATACAAAACATTTAATAATTCAAACCAACTTAACAACACAAAATAACAAAGAATAAAATAAAAAAAAGCAATCAGAAAGATAATACATAAAGCATTTGATGACCGGGTGGACAGTATAGATTAGAGTTTGGACACGTCAGATGAGTAGCTCGCAGACACGCACCGCGCGACTTCACTGCAGCCACCGCCGCCGTCTCCTCTTTTGTCTTGCTGGAGAGTGAAAGATGTTTTAAAAATTTACTTTTTATAGAAAATCTGCTCTAAGCTTTCCTTGCTTGACGTGACTTTTTTAAGCCCCCATGAGCCCTCTTAACTTAAACTTTCATAGCCACAGACGTTTTCCTCCGGCCCCGTGTAACGGGGCAGTTAGCGATGCAGGACTAATATTTACATGCTCTTTCTTATTTACGGTTATGGTTTCGAGACGTTCGACTGGGGCCCCTTTTTTACTAAACTGATCACTTCATTATGCATCTGGTATCGTCACAGAATCACACGACAGGTTTGAGTATTCTTCCAGCAGCCGGAAAACTATAGATGAAGATGGAGAGCTGAGTCTCAAAAGTCGGTGCGGTGCGAGCAACGCACGCAATTTCATAACATAAGTATTTTTGATCTAAAGGTTCTACTTGAAAATAGATCATAGATTAAGAACTTACTTGTAGAACACCCAAAATCAAAATCAAAGTGTATATTTCCCTCAGAAAAACGATTGTCTATGGAAGTGCCCTAAGAATGTACTTTCCGAATGGTGTTCAGAACCTCGCTCCTCAAGCCTAGGTTGCATCACCCTCCCCGTAATTTTAGCTTTTTAAAGAACAGCGCTTCTACAAAATATGTCGCTCAGTGTCGCAGCAACTGCAGGCGCCTTCGACTGGCGCGACTTTCTCAGACACGACTTCAAATAGCGCGCCGTTCCAAGCCTCACTTTGATGAGCACGCGGTTAAGTCCAGCTCGAATCAAAGTCGCTCGCTTATCTCTCGCGCGGCGTAAACTAGCGCGGTGTTTTCACACTCGACGTATTGAGGAGCGAGGTTCTGAACACCATTCTCTGATGTATACCTACCCTAAATCAGAGGACAAAATCCATGTTTAATAGAGGTAATTATTAAGTACTAACCCACCTAGAACTAAGTCTACTAACAAAATAGACTAAAGTTGTCTGAATAAACAAATTTTTATTATTTATTTATTATAAAACTAACCGACAGAGTAAGAGGCAACGACATACGCGCCAAAACTCAGATCATCGGCGCAGCAAAAATGCTATGTCGCCTGAAATGGCGATGGGCCGGACATACTGCGAGGACATCCGACAACAGGTGGAGCGAGAGGCTGATGCACTGGTACCTACCCACGCGACGAGCGCCGCCCGCCCGGCGCCCGCGCCGCCGCGCCGCGGACGACTCGCATCCATCGCCGGCGCCGCCTGGACGCGGCTGGTTCAGGACAGGAAGGAGGGGAACAGGATGGAGGAGGCCTACGTTCAGAAATGGACGGCCCACAAAGAAAATTAAAGATTAAAGCGATTAAATTAATGCATGCAATAAGTATCTACCTAATTATTCATTATTATAATTTAAATTTTATAGACTTAAAATTTAAGAAATGGCAATAAATGACTTATTATTATTATTAATTTTTGTGATAGCTTGAGCGACGTTTCACCAGCACGGTGCTAAAAGGAAAGGCGGACCGTCGTGCCTCGGGGCACAAGCCTATCGCAGCGGCGTGTTGCACAGCACTCGTGGAGCCACACTGACGTCGACACAGGCGGCGGCGCGGCGGCGGCGCGGCGGCGGCGGCGGGTCGATGCTTCATTGTCAAATCCGCTTTATTTATCGTTTTATTGTTGCCAGAAAAGTTCAAGCGAAACAATTTGCGGTCGAGCAATGTTTCGGGGCTCAGCCTGTCCGTATGATGTGATGAGGCGCAGTCTGCGCCTCATCACATCATACGGACAGGCTGAGCCCCGAAGTACGGTAGGTACGTACGTACTGCGCCGCGCAGTACGTACGTACCTACCGTACAGTGCGGTAACGGTACCTCCGGGGCGGGATCGGCACGCGTCGTGTCACTCCGTCGGTTCGCAGGTTAGAGGCAATTTAGATAATAATTATTCGATAACATTTATTGATTTCTTTAGGAGGTCCACCAAGTGATAGAGAATAGAATAAAAAAAAATTTACACAGTAAACACTGATGGAAAGTAATGACGAAGACAATAGGAGACTGCATAAAACAAACAAACCGAAAACTGCGAGAAAAAACTCATAAATAATAATGTATGCATTAAAGTATATAACATCAAACCAGGACGGTCCGTCTGATCCACAGTACGGTACAGTACGGTACAGTACAGTACACTACAGTACAGTACAGTACACTACAGTACAGTACGGTGCGGTTTCCTATGAACCGGTTCCTTCAGGAAGCTCTTTTAAAGCTATTTTAGGCAATGTATACGCTTCTACAACAAAACTCCAAGTTGAGTTGAGTGAGTTGCAAAAATCATCTATAAATAAATTCAAATGGATTGTCAAAAATATTCTTTGCAAAAAGGCTTACTATAAAATATCAGATTAAACAAACGGATATCAAAATTTAAAGTAAGTAACTGAACACAATATCCGGCTGTGCGTACATTGGGCCCTCGCGAATGAGATCTTCTGTGAGAGACAAACTTTCATACATTCTTATCTCGTTTCCATAACTTTTAGTTCAGCCATAGTTTGTGCATTATCTGCGGACGTGACGTGGTTGCCCCCCGCACCCCCCGCGCCCGGCGAGGTCTGCCATCCACCTTCAACGTGCCTAAGAACCTGGTGGCTATGCCCGCGTAGCCTTTATTACAGGGCGTAAGGGTTGACATTGTTAAGGGCAGTGAGGCGGCGCGGCGAGTGTTCGGAGCGTGACGTCACGCCGACCTGCCCTCCGCCCGCCCCACCCCGCCGCGCGCAGCGCTCCCTGAGTACGTGAGTACTGAGTGCTCGGTGCATGCTGAGTACTGAGTGCTCTGATGAGATGCACTCATCTGGGAATATTTGTGCAATGGTTTAAAATCGTTAGGGATATGTTAGAAATAGCAGCGCAGCGGTTTACAGTCACTGAGGGTCTCATGTGCACGTGGTCTCGCCTCTCACCGTTTTGACGACCTCTGTGGCGCGGTGAGCCAAGGTCCGCCTGCGACGCAGGAGTTTACGGGTTCAATTCCCGCCTCGGGACAAATATTTGTACGATCTGCAGATATTTGTTATACTTGTGGTTCTTTTGCTTAGTTCTTATTTACTTGGGTGAATAACTACCTATTTACTTTAAAAAGCTTATTTCTTTTAGTTGAACTTGAGACCTGTTTGTCTCTAGGTTTTTTTTAGTTTTTATACGCGATTATAACTCGCAACAAAGTCGCTTCTCTACGCCGGCAACGGCGTCCTGGCACGGTGCTACGAGGTGCTACGAAGTGCTACGAGGCGCTACGAAGGAGTAACGAAGTTGCTACGAGATGCTACGAATGTGCTACGTGGTGGCACGAACGTGCTACGAGGTGCTACGAAAATGCTTGAAATAATTGAATCTTAGGAGGGGTAAGCTTTTGAACACTATACGACCTGGTAGGGTCACGAGCGCCTCACGCCCCGGATCCGGAGGCTTGCAGGAGCCCCTGAGGGCTTCTGCATGGACTCTAGTTCCTGTCGACACGTGTCGCTGCTTATTTATAAGGTTCGCTGTACAAATAAATACAACAGTTTTCATCTCCTGCCATAAAGTGCAAGCCATGAGACGGAACCATCGACCCCCTCTCTTTTATGGAATCCTTTACACATCAACAAGCAAAATCGGCTGGATAGCGCTGGCCGACGCTGGCTGTCCCTAACCGAGCCCATTGTACTGAACATGAATAATGCAAAACATTGTTCGCTCAAAAGGTTAAAATTAATTAAACTTGCAAATTAAATTATAACGCGTGGTCCTCGCACGGCGCGCGGCGGGGCGAGGGGCGCGGGGCGCAGGGGGAGGCAACCCTCACGCAGCGGACACGGCGGCGAGCGACCGAGTGACTACCCTGTGCAATGCGTGGCTCAACACATAGGTCGTGACGGCGGCGTGGCGCGGGCGCGGCGGCATACCCGCCGAGTGGCCGCGCCCGGGATTATTGTTTCCTCGTGGAAACAATTTGATTTACATCTGATACTCAATTGGCTGTCAGGCGGGACTAGCTCCGCTCCCTCCCTCACCAGCACCTCTGCGCGGCGCGTGCGACCTGTCTCCACCCCCGCGCGACCTGTCTCCACCCCCGCGCGACCTGCAGGCTACTCCTGTCCCAGTAAGAGAAGGATAAATGCGAAGCCGGGAGTTGTAATAAAAGCAATCTTGCTGAATGAACACTGCTTGATTGACCCCTCGCGTGCCGTGCAGACGGTGCAGGTAGGTCGCACATGTACCCACGTGGGGCGGACTACCCGCAAAAATAATTACTGTTCAGTGTTTAGGAACAAACTTTAAATAAAATTTATTTGTGGTTTGACTGGGTATAATTATAAAACAAAGTATTTTTGGCTTTACAATGAATTTTTGGGAGGTGCGTCTTAGTCCCCAAAGTTGTTACCCGATCTCTAAACTCCTCAACTTCAATGGCGGTTGAATTGTTAGAATCATCTTTTGTAAAATGTTATGAAATCTTTATCTTTAGTTATATAAATGCTAATTATGTAGTTAAAACGTTTGAATTAATCAGCGTCAAAAATACTGAGGATCTCTGGAGTATTTCCACCAAATTACTAAGTTCAATCATCAAGGAAGTGGCTCCTTGTTTGGCCTTTATTTTCAATAGTTGCGTTGACGCAGATGTTTTTCCTGATCTCATGAAATATAGCAAACTTGTTCCTCTTTACAAATCTGGTAGCCACACTGATCTAGCCAATTACAAGCCAATTTCCATAATTCCTGCTTTTAGCAAAATCTTTGAGAAAATAATTCTTACTCAGGTAACCTATTCCATAAAAATCAATTTGGATTCACTAAAGGTAGATCGACAACAGATGCAGGTACAGTTCTAAAAAACATATATTCGATGCCTGGGATAAAGCAAAAAATACTATTGGTATATTTTGTGACCTTTCTAAAGCTTTTGACTGTGTGGATCATACTTTAGTTATGAAACTGAAACACAATGGAATTAACAACAAGGCACTGGACCTTATGCAATCATATCTTTCTGATAGAGTTCAAAAAGTTGATATTGGTAAAGAAAGATCGAGGGGTTCAAAGATTAATATTAAGTTCAAGGATCAATATTAGGCCCATTTCTATTTTTAGTCCATGTAAATGATCTCCCTTTTTTAGCGAAAGATCTTTGTGATATAGTCATGTTTGCTGATGATACTTCGTTGATTTTTAAAGTTGACAGAAATAAAAATAATTATGACGATGTAAATAGTTCTCTTTCACAAATACTAGATTGATTCACCGCCAATAATCTCTTAATCAATGCTAAAAAACCAAAGGCATAAAATTCATGTTACCAAATGTAAGAGATAACCCTAAGAACTAATAAGCTTCCATCGGAAGTAACTGAGCTTCTCGTAAATACATAAAACAAAATCTTATTAAGAAAGCCTTTTACTCTACCTCTGTTCAAACCATTGAACATGTTTTTAATTGTAATAACAATAATAGTCATAACGTAACAACAAAATTAATATTATATAATAAACTAGTTATTTAGATAATATATCAAACCACATTAATCAGAACAAGCCAAGTCAACGGCAAAACTTATGTTAGCTGAATTGAATGTAGGTTAGCAGTCGCAGCCTAATCGAGTCCAAAAATTACTAGAGCGCCGATTCAGCAAATACTGCTGCATCGACGCTTCACCGATAGCACACTATGTAAACTAGATTAAGTATATAAACTATAAAATTTTGTAAATAAATCAATTGGAATGAAGCACTGAGTCGAGTTATTACTCCGCCACCCTCTACGAAGACCAACGGACCCTGAAGTACCAGCACCAGCGCTGATGACCGGACCCTGAAGTACCAGCACAAGCGCTGATGAGCAGACCCGAAGTACCAGCAACCGCTGACGAGCTGCCCAGAAGTTCCCAGCATCCGCTGGAGGAGCCGCTCAGAGGTCCCAGCAACCGCTGACGAGCTGCCCAGACGTTCCCAGCATCCGCTGGAGGAGCCGCCCAGAGGTTCCAGCATACCGCTGACGAGCTGATCAGACGTTCCCAGCATCCGCTGGAGGAGCCGCCCAGAGGTTCCAGCATACCGCTGACGAGCTGACCAGACGTTCCCAGCATCCGCTGGATGAGCTGCACATCCACGATTCCAGCATCCTCTCACTGTGGCCAAGACTACCCTTAGCCATTAGTATCTGATCGGTCTTGTGAGTCTGCTTGACCGGCAGTGAGAAAATCATTCCCTGTGTACATTGCACGCCGTACACGCCCTTGTTTCCTTCCCACCTTCCGTCTGTTACCTTAGGTCTCCTGGTAACAGATATCCCGTTCCTATCTATATATTTATTTATATACTACACTTCTATGGTTAGATAGAGATAGGATTGTAGGGACACATACATAAGTTAGGAACACATACACATTGATAGGGCTACACTTGTTAGGGATACATACACATACGTGGTTAGGGTCCAGACATAGGTTCAAATGGATAGAGGGTAGGTAAGAGTTAGGCTTAGTGTTAGGCTACGTAGATTAGGTAGTAGTGAGTAGGAGCGCTCTGTGCTTATAGTACACCCGTGTTCACCTCTACATACAACACTCACACGTAGGGTAAAGTACCAAGCACGGGGCTATCCTACATAGCAGTTAGTTCTGTATCTCCGCCCAAGCATCACACACCCGTGCGTTCACCAGAGACGTACGTAGGGTCTAGTGTAGGTGGTTAGGTGGTTTTACATTTGGTCCTTCGAGAATTGAATCAGTAATTTCGCGCTCCTCTTATCCCTGTAGAGAAAAGTTACTGACATATTACTTGACGTATTGCAGTCTGACGTTGTAAACAAAAAACACTAGGTTCGTAATACTTTTTTTATTTATTTTGTTTATTGAGATGCACAAAACATAAAATAATCACAAAATACACAAAATTTAAATGTTTTAGATCTAAAGCTTGATTATTTTACAACTTATGTGCATACAGAGAATCCATATGAACTAGTAGAACATGTAGAGCAAACAACTGAAAATATTAATGTAACAATAATTTTAAGCAAATACCTATTACCTAATTATTAATTAAGTACTAAACATACAATTAGGAACTTAAGTTAAGTAATTTTAGAGTTCTAGTAAACTGGCTCAATTTAGGAACAAAAATGTCAAGCACAGTGTTATCATTAGCTAAACTGTTGTACTGACGGGCCATTCTGGTCAAGGGGTTGTAAAATGAAATATTGTTTTTATATGTCAACAAAGCGAAGAGGTTGGTTGAGTTGGACCTGCGCGCACTAAATCGAGTATTAAAACATATCGCTGATAACAGCTTGGGGGAATCAATAATTGCATGTATAATTTTATATAAATAGATTAGATCAAAACGAATACGCCTGGTTTCCAAAGACTGAACATTAAATTTAGACAATCTATCTTCGTAATTCATGCCAGAACGACCTGGATGCGTTCTAAAGCATAATAGACGTAGGCATTTTCTTTGCACTCTTTCAATTTCGTGAATGTGAACCTTATAGTTAGGAGACCATATAGGGCTACCGTATTCGAGAACACTTCTTACAAGGGCAAAGAAAAGGTAAAGTAGACTATGGGGCTTTTTAAAACCTTTAGTTGATCTGAAGACAAACCCTAACAGTTTATTAGCTTTAGAAATAATGTGTTGGTAATGCGGCCGAAAAGAAAGCTTATCATCAAAGTAAATTCCCAGGTCTTTGGCTACTCGCGAACGATTCAAAATATGGCCGTTAATGTGGTAATCGTAAATAATCTTATTATATTTATTCGTGAACGATATGGTAAAACATTTACCGACGTTTAAGAACATGTGATTACTAATGCACCATCGGGACAACGTGTTTAGATCATTTTGTAGAATTTCACAATGAGCCGTGTTAGTAACAGTGGTAAATATTTTTAAATCGTCCGCATATAGGAGACTATTACAAGCAAGACGCTGAATCAGATCGTTTATAAATATTACGAATAGTAGAGGTCCTAAATGAGATCCCTGAGGAACACCAGAGGTGACCTCTACAGGCGATGAAACAAAGCCCTTCAACGCCACCAGCTGACTTCTTTTATCTAGGTAAGAACACAACCATCGAAATAAGCTTCCATGGACGCCATAGAGTGACAGTTTGTGGCATAGTATAACGTGATTAACCTTGTCAAAAGCTTTTGAAAAATCGGTATAAATTGAGTCAACTTGACCACCTTTCGCGAAGGATTGACAAAGGTAATGTTTATATTCCAAAAGGTTACTTACCGTTGATCTGTTTCTTACAAAGCCATGTTGATTCTCTGATATTAAAGGTTTTATGTGATTGTAGAGATAACCATACACAAGCGATTCAAATAACTTTGAAAAACAGGACAATATACTTATTGGACGGTAATTCTCACATCGCGATTTATCACCACCTTTAAAAATTGGGATGATGTGAGCTGTTTTCCAGCGCGTAGGAAAAACACCTGATATAAGTGACTTATTGAAAATAATACAAAGAGGGATGACTAGCTCTTTGGCGCAATTTGTAACAAACGATGGAGGGATCAAATCGGGACCAGGTCCTTTATTTTTGTCTAACTGCTTGATTTTTAATAAAACATCCAATTCGCTTATATAAACGCTTGACAGCGTGTTAGACAATCCATCGATATCTCGGAATTCACTTAAGTCAATTTGGTTAGAATTACTCTCAAACACCGAGCTAAAGTAAGTAGAAAACATTTGACAAACATCATTACCATTGGATGACGAGGCACCATTACAGGACATCGTTTGTGGAATAGAGACTTGTCCTTTCCTATTATTAACGAAGCTCCAGAAGGATTTTATATTTGTTTGGATAGCATCTTCAGTAGATTTCAGATAATTTTTATAACATTCAGCGGCCAGTGATTTGCATCTTTCTCGAAGAAGTGAAAAAGTATCATAGTCTCTAGGGTTACCAAATTTCTTAAAGAGCTTATGGAATTTATTTTTTTCAATGTTACATTTTATTAAGGGCTTGCTGTACCAAATTGGGTATGACGAATCTTTTAAACAAATTAACGGTGTGTGTTTCCTAATTATTGTAAGAAGAATGTCATAAAAAATGTCGGTGCACTGGTCCACGTTAGGTGAACTCAGTGTAAATTGCCAATCAATCGAATTAAGTTCAGATTTAATTTCTTCAAACTTGCATTTTGAAAAGTTAAGTATCTTAGCATTACGGCGCTTTAGTCCTTTGTAAGCGTATATTAAGGGTATGTTAATCGAAATAGCGGGATGATGTTGGTCCTCGCGGCTCAGGGCAGACGTCTCATCTACTGTAACTGACTCTAGCGTTGAAAGAACTAGATCTAATAGACGATTACTAGCATTGGTGACATTATTAAATTGCTTTATATTACAAAGAGTTAATAATTCGTGTAAAAGAGTACATTTTTTGTTCATTAGGGTAATATCTGGTGTCGTATTTAAACTAAATAAATCAGGGGTGTTGAAATCGCCAATTAAAATATAACAATCATCCGGAAAATCGTTTAAAATAATTTTTTGACAGTTCGAATAAAATTCTTCGATTTTTTTAATATTTAAATCAGGAGGTAAGTAACAGACACATATATTAATTCGTGGGGCACCCTTAGATTCAGGCAAGATAGATAACCAAATATCTTCCATATTGCTGTCCCAAGAAACCTGCCGAATAACTTGGTATTTTTTGAGTACGGCTAATAAAACGCCACCACCCTCACGTTTTACAGAGCAGCTATCTTCGCGGTCCCTTCGGAATACATTATAGCGTGAGTCAACTACTTCTGCGTCAAAGACGCTGCTGTTTAGATTAGTTTCTGTCAGACTTACAATATCAAAATTAGAGTTTAGGATATTTAATTGAAATTCAGCCAGTTTACTACGAAATCTATTGACATTTTGATAATAAACAGTAAGCATCGTTGTAACAGATAGAATAAAATAACAAGCAAAAAATTAACTACCTACTCAGGTTTTAATTTACTTAAAGTTTCAGAGTTTTTAATTAAAATAGCAGGACTCTTCTCGTCCTTGCGTATGTAGATTTGACCATAACGTACCCAGTTAAACTTATAATTACTGTCTTTACAAAATCTTCGGGTAAGACTATAAAGCTCTTTACTTTCAAAAGACAGATGTTCTGCCAAGAAAACTCTAGAGGTAGCGCCTGCTAAACCCATGTGAGCAAGACACAGCTTATCGCTAGAGTGAGCTTTATTGAAGCGCGTGACAGCAGAGAGCACTGTATCACGCAGACGTTGCGACGACAGAGTCACAAGAATGTTCCGCGGTCTCTTGGAGTCCATGTTCATTTTCGCCACTCGGCGGCATGCTCGAATGTCAGAGACAGCGACTGGAACCTGTAAGGTAATACGTTCAATTATAAACAAAAACACTTAGTTGCCAGTCATACAGAAGCGGATCAGGCACCGGCCTCCCACAAGCGGGTCTCACCGGTGTTTTGAGAAGTCGCATATTCTGTAACACACAGAGCGCAACTAAGTAATAGGCAAAGTCCCTTAAATAAACAGATAGGGTAGGGTTAGGAGCAGCAAGAAAAAACATGGAAAACATAAAAACTGAAGACATAAACAAACTCATCAGAAGTCAAGAGACAGACTACAATGAAATCAAACAAATATTTTCTAACATTAAGAAAGACTCAGTCACAAGGAAAAATGAGAAATATATAAAAACCAAAAGGATACGTCTTCAAGAGATATTTACCAGGACTACTACCAATCACGCAGTACTACTAGATATACCGGTGTTACAAGATCACAAGTATATGACTACAAACTATTATGCGGCTATTGAAGCTGTGTATGGTCAAGTAATGTCGCATTTAGAAACATGTGAAACCAGAGCACAAATGCTAAACGACTTATTTGTTCCAAAACACATAGAGATAGACAAAGAAGAAAGTACATGTTCACCAAAAATATTCATACAATTATTCCGCATTTCACAACTACAAAAAAAGCTCCAAGTCGTTACTCAAGCAATGTCAAATAACAAACCATCATGGTACTGGGAATCGTTGATGACAAACTTACAAAAACAGTGGCAAGAAATAGAAGAAACACACCTTAATATTTTGATGGAAGATAACACCTTAGACCACAGCTATTTCCAAGAAAAAATGTTTGAAACAATGCAAACAGAATACGAACTGTTCATTGAATGTGTAGTTGCTAAAATAGGAGAAAATAAACAGATGACTCACACCAACAGCAAAGTAAAGCTACCAACAATTACAATTCCAACTTTCAGTGGTAGCTACGAGTCATGGAACTCCTTTTACGATTTATTTTCGAAAATCATACACGAAGATAAATCTTTATCAGCTACAGAAAAAATGCAATACCTAAAAACTCATATAACTGGTCAAGCCGCTAAACTAATAAAACACTTATCAGTATGCGATGCTAGTTATGAAACAGCATGGTTGCTCTTAACGAAAAGGTACAAAAATGAGAGATTGATAATTATGAAACACATAGACAACATCATGGATATTAAAAAAGTCACCAAAGTAAATGCAGAAAACTTAAGAACATTGCACGACACGATAAATGAGAATTTAGAAGCATTAAAAACTCAGAATGTTGATACCACAACCTGGGACCCCATGTTATGCAGAATACTCAGCAGAATTTGGGATTCAGAAACAGACGAAAAATATGAACAGCAGCTCTCAGAACCTAACAAGCCTCAGAAATTTAAAGAAATGATGGAATTCTTAGAAAAACGGTTTAAATGTTTAGAAACAACAAGTTCTACTAGCACATCAGAGAAAACCTACCAATCAAGCTATAACACAAATGATTACCGCAAAAAGACAGAAGATAGCGAGTGTTGGTGTTGCAACAAGAAAGACCATACAATTTATCAATGCACTGTACTTAAAGCAATGTCAGTAATAGACCGTCAAAAAGCTGTAAAAGCAAAAGGAATATGTAGAAACTGCCTGATGCACACCCTAGCTACCAAGTGTTTTAGCAACAGAACATGTGTATATTGTGGAAAGAAAGGGCATCATTCATACTTACATCAAGATACATTTATGACAACTGAGAAATCTTCTGAAGCTATGAATGGTGGGCCAACCAATAAAGCAAATACAAAAACGAACAATGTACATACAACAACCATACCAACAGAAATACCCAAGACAACGTTACTAGCAACGGCTCTAGTACACGCAAGAGCCTTTGATGGCACACCACACTTATTGAGGGTATTATGCGATCAAGGGTCAGAAGCTTCATTTTGCACTGAGCATGTAGCACAACTATTAGCATACCCCCGAAAAAGAATTCATGTAGAAATCGCCGGGATTGCTGACAAAAAACCAAAGACAGCGAGTCAATCTATTGATGTGAAGCTGCAACCAAGATTTACCAGTGAATTTAAGCTACCAGTAATGCTTATAATTCTTCCAAAACTAACAAACTCACTACCAAATACAACTATACCACAATTAGAGGCCAGTTATGTAGAGAACAAACTGATTGCCGATCCAACGTACTACAAAAGAGGGCCCATAGATATTATATTAGGAGCTCAAGAGTACAGTAAACTATTACTTCAAGGACTGCAAAAGTTTCACGACGGAATTATGGCACAGGACACTGAATTCGGGTGGATATTCTCAGGAAACTGCAGTTATCAAAATGAAAATGCTATGAAAATACTTAGTATGACAACTAGAACTAACGATATCGATCAACTAAACCGATTTTGGGAACTGGAAGAAGTCCCAGATCAATTTAACCTAAACCACGATGACCAAGCATGCGAAAACTATTACCAAAAAACTACTATAAGAAACACGGATGGAACCCACACTGTAAGGATTCCGCTCAAAAACCCAGACCTAGAATTAGGACACTCACGTCAAAGAGCAGCAGCAAGACTGATGCAATTAGAACGAAAATTTGCCAAAAATAAACGCTTACAAGAAAGCTACCAAGACTTTCTCAATGAATACCTGGAGATGGGACACATGAGAAAAGTAAACAAAAAAGAACATTACCAAGGAAAATATTATATTCCTCACCAACCAATTATAAAGGAAGAATCCTTAACTACCAAACTAAGAGTGGTATTTGATGCATCGAGCAAAACAAGTACCGACGTGAGCCTGAATAATAATATGTACACTGGACCAAGGCTACAAGCAGACTTGGCAGCAATATTATTGCGATGGCGAAAACATAGAATAGCATTCATGGCAGACATCGAGAAGATGTATCGTTTTATTAAAATAAACGAACAAGATATAGATTATCAACGTATACTATGGAGAGAGTCTCCAAAACACGAGATTCAGGAATATGTGTTAACAACTGTAACATATGGAACTGCGTCAGCACCATACTTAGCTATTAGAACCCTGCAACAATTAGCTATTGATGAAGAGACAAGATATCCAATAGCAAGGCAAGTAACCCTTCAAGATTTCTATGTAGATGATATACTGTCAGGTGGTAATTGTGTTGAAACAACGAAGGAGTTGAAGAAAGAATTAATACAGCTACTGAAAACAGGTGGATTCAACCTAAGAAAATGGTCATCCAATAGCGAAGAAGTGTTGGAAGAAATACCAAAAGCAAACCAAGAAGATAATGTAGTATTAACACCTAGTCATTTCCTAATAGGACGTGAAGCCATAGGAATACCAGACCCTATGGAAAACATTAACACTGATCTAAATAGATGGAAACAGATACAGAAGATGAAAAGACATTTCTGTAAAAGCTGGACTAAAGATTATTTACATCAACTACAACAAAGGTGTAAATGGAAAACAAATGAAGAAAACTTAACAATCGGGACATTAGTTCTTTATAAAGATGATCAAATCAGTCCAAGTAAATGGCCACTAGCAAAAGTTAAAGAAATCCACTCCGGTAGCGACGGCCTTACCAGGGTTGTAACCTTACAGAAATCATCAGGTGCAACTCAAAAACGATCAACCCAAACTCTTATTCCCCTGCCAATCAACGAAAATCACTGCAAAACGGACCAAACTACATCATCAGTAATGTCAAATGTAGCAACAAAATCTAGGAAAACAAAAAACCATACATCAAGCAACTACTTACATTGGGTTATGGTTATACTGACATGCTTACAACTACTAACAGGAGTATCATCAACTTACACACTAAAAAATATACAACCTGGGTTTTATGTCGAAAAAATAGGCACAGCAAGCATTGATCGAGGAGTATTCAGAATTGAAGTCCAGTTTGCAAGAGAACAACTAGAGTCAGACCTAGCAAAGGTCAAAAGAACAGCTACACAATTCAATGAGCTATGCGATCAAGCAAGCATAGCAATAGGAAAAACTACACATTGCGCACAGTTTTATCAAAATCTAAAAGAGAAAGAGTTAAAGTTTGAGAGAACGAACGAGTACCTAACAGAAATAAACCAAACCAGAAAAAAGAGAGGAATACTTGGACAATTAATGACGTCAATCTTCGGAGTAAACGACGAAGCATACAGAGATATAGACTCTCTGGAAAAGAACCAGCAGAAACTAATTGAAGCTGCAAATCATCAAACAAAATTTATGTTATCAACTATTGCCCAAATTAATGAAACTGAAAACAGGGTAACAAGAAAGTTAAACAACTTTACAAACAAAATAAATGAACTAGTAAACTTTATGCGTGAGACTAACTACTGGTATAAGGGTGTACCTAAATAAAAATAGTGTAAATATACAGATTATGGAAACATATCAACTGGCAAATAATTACGTTAACGAAATAACAGCACGCTATGACGGATTACTGGAAGTATATTTGTCCAAAGGAACAATATATAGTATACTCACACCAAAATAATATTAGTAGCGAATCAGAAACTACCCAGTAATTTAAAAATAGTCCAACGACAGTTATTAGATACCAAAATGGCTGAAAATGAGACACACATACAAGTTTATGCATATTTTCCTATACAAGACACGACTAAGTATATTCTAATGCATATAACAGCGGTCCCGGAAAAAACAAAGGATCAGTTATTCAAAAGCATAGAAGTACAGAAGCCATACATAGGTTTAGATTATAACAATGAGCACTACTTTAATCTCAATCAGGAAGAGTTCAAAAGTTGCTTACAAAAATTCAATAATTTCATTTGCTTTCCTAGTGCGGTGAAGAACATGCAATTAAATGAAAATTGCATTGTTGATAAACTATTTAAAAATCAAACAAAATCTAAATGCGAAACCAAAACATTTGATATAACTAACAACTTGTTATGGAAACAGTTATATGTACAAAATACATGGCTATTTATAGTAAAAAATCACATCACAACATCAGTAATTTGTGATGGACAACGAGAAGAGATAGAACTAAGAAATGTGGGTGTAATCAAAATATCTGATAACTGTATCATTAAAACACCCTGTAATACATTAGCAGCAAAGAGAACAGTAACTACACAAGCAGTAGCATCCTTTTCGAAACAAGTAGATTTTTCTATAGATACGATAAACTCTACCAGTACCATACTTAATATTACTAGAGACGAAGTCATCACTAGCGCAAAAGACATTTTACAATTACAACAGATAACAAATTCTGAAAAGGCTTTAGAATTTCAGTTAGATAATACCATCTGGACTGGCTGTAGTATTAATTATTATCATGTTACTAACAGTGTGTTATGCTCCACAGTTGGTCAAGTGCCTGCGCAACTACAACGGCCGAGCCAAGAAACCAACCAGCCAGTCTACCAAGGTCTCAACAGAACTCCGATCACTGCCGAAGTCACAGCAGCTATCGACCGTCATCACCAACGATCACGGAGAACCTCTATATAGACAAATACCACCGAAGAAGCCACCAAGAGGAAGACACAATCTGGCATATGACGAGTCTGACGAAAAACAAACCACTATAGAATTATATGAATTAAAGTCCTGCCCTGGAGAGGCCCCAGAATGTTCAAACCATTGAACATGTTTTTAATTGTAATAACAATAATAGTCATAACGTAACAACAAAATTAATATTATATAATAAACTAGTTATTTAGATAATATATCAAACCACATTAATCAGAACAAGCCAAGTCAACGGCAAAACTTATGTTAGCTGAATTGAATGTAGGTTAGCAGTCGCAGCCTAATCGAGTCCAAAAATTACTAGAGCGCCGATTCAGCAAATACTGCTGCATCGACGCTTCACCGATAGCACACTATGTAAACTAGATTAAGTATATAAACTATAAAATTTTGTAAATAAATCAATTGGAATGAAGCACTGAGTCGAGTTATTACTCCGCCACCCTCTACGAAGACCAACGGACCCTGAAGTACCAGCACCAGCGCTGATGACCGGACCCTGAAGTACCAGCACAAGCGCTGATGAGCAGACCCGAAGTACCAGCAACCGCTGACGAGCTGCCCAGAAGTTCCCAGCATCCGCTGGAGGAGCCGCTCAGAGGTCCCAGCAACCGCTGACGAGCTGCCCAGACGTTCCCAGCATCCGCTGGATGAGCTGCACATCCACGATTCCAGCATCCTCTCACTGTGGCCAAGACTACCCTTAGCCATTAGTATCTGATCGGTCTTGTGAGTCTGCTTGACCGGCAGTGAGAAAATCATTCCCTGTGTACATTGCACGCCGTACACGCCCTTGTTTCCTTCCCACCTTCCGTCTGTTACCTTAGGTCTCCTGGTAACAGATATCCCGTTCCTATCTATATATTTATTTATATACTACACTTCTATGGTTAGATAGAGATAGGATTGTAGGGACACATACATAAGTTAGGAACACATACACATTGATAGGGCTACACTTGTTAGGGATACATACACATACGTGGTTAGGGTCCAGACATAGGTTCAAATGGATAGAGGGTAGGTAAGAGTTAGGCTTAGTGTTAGGCTACGTAGATTAGGTAGTAGTGAGTAGGAGCGCTCTGTGCTTATAGTACACCCGTGTTCACCTCTACATACAACACTCACACGTAGGGTAAAGTACCAAGCACGGGGCTATCCTACATAGCAGTTAGTTCTGTATCTCCGCCCAAGCATCACACACCCGTGCGTTCACCAGAGACGTACGTAGGGTCTAGTGTAGGTGGTTAGGTGGTTTTACAACCTCTATAGTATAGATGTTACGTTAATGATACTAATGCTTGGCCTAATGCTGTCGCTCCAATCCACACCGACAATAGCATGTAAGAAATTGAATGTTATGTTTAGCTATGTATTAAATAATTATTGACATGTATCTAAATCACATTAAACTTAGATTTAGATAGGCAAAACAAACATTGTATTAGACACATAAGTTATATAGGTATGAATGTACTAGTGGTTTCTTTTTCACTTCTTCCACTAGTGGAGAAAAAATTGAAGTGAAGAGAAATCAATAACAAATTATTTCTTTTTTATTATTATTATCTGTATTAAATTTGACTTGTCTAAGTGCTTATTTTGTAAGCCTAAAGAAATAAAGTTATTGAATCTGAATCTGAATCTGTGATCTTAGGCTTATTGTTCTCTTTGTACTGTCTGCGTGGCTGCATCGTTTGAACGGTTTTGATACAAATCTGACTATTGACTGATTGGTCCTTGCCGACGTCGCGTCACGGCTGCGGTCTGCTATTGGTTGCACACGACCATGACGCGATGTATCGACCGTATGGTAGACTCTCTGCGCCGGCGCGTGATTGGTGCAGTACTTGTAGTGAGTAATGACGAATACGTTAAAAAACATGTATCGGTCAGGGTGACGCGTTCGGAAATTTTTGTGTCTTTAAAATACCGATCGAAAGGATTATTTTTTGCCAGATAACATAGTACCAGAAATAAAAGGAGACCGAGAATTTGAATGTGAATGAGAATATGGATATAATAGAAATATGTGAATTTTTATTCAACCATGTTCAACCATGTAAAAATTTAAAAATACATGCGAATGCAGTAATCTGGAGAGGACTTGTTCCGGGCAGGGTGTGGCCTCAAATTACAACAAATTTGGTACCTACTCAAAATCATTCGAAATGGAGTTCATAAGACACTATTGGATCGTTGTCATACTACAAAAAGCCTGCACTACGCTCTCAGTTCAGTAATTGAAATCAGCTTCCCTCTTGAGCAAGTGTTCAGGTCGTTCAAAGTAGATCGATGAATGAATGCCAAGTCGGCGCCGCGAGCATCGAACCTCCGCGCGCTCTGCCTTCCCAAACAAATAATTGAGTTCTATTCTACCGTTGGATTTGAATCGAACTTAATTAATTGTTTGGGACTACCCGCGGCCACGGGCACGGTGACGTCACCGCGGAGCCTCCAGTGTCCGTCGCCCTTGGGGGACAGCGCTAACTTTTAATTGAAATTTCCAATTAGTTCCGGAGGAATCGATCAGCGCGTGTCAACATTACCGTCCGTCAGCAAACAAACGAGAGCGCGGCCTGCGAGCGCCGCCGCACGGCGGGTGTAATGTATCGTAGTTCTGATGAGTTGAATGATTACGTAATTATTTTTAGCGTAGGTAAATCGAAGCTAAAAATCAAAAGCCCTTCCCAGCGGCAGATAGAGGTGCCTCCGTCGGGACGCGGGGCGCGGGGTGCGGGGTGCGGGGCTGGCGCCGCGCCAGCGCCGCTCGCCTGCGAGAGTATCGATCGCGCCCCGCGCCCGCACCCCGCGCCCCGACACTTCCGTGCTGACGGCGCTGGCAGTGCTGCCGGCTCCTACTGGCTTTGTAAAGCCTACCTCACTGGAAATTGCATCACCGACGGCAGCGGACTCCACAGCCCGACCTACACGTAAGGCGCGGGGGCGCGGGGGCGCGGGGGCGCTCCCCCCGGGGGGCTTGCGACACGTCATGTAGTGCGGATTGTCAACCTACAGAAACTGTCTAATGAGTAAACTGGTTAATTAGTGAAATCGACAAGTAAGGAAACTGACCAGTGAGCGGTGCGCTGACTCATTCTTATACTCTCGCATTCATTAGGTATAGTACGAGTACAGTACTGTACTGTAACTCAACTCTTGTGCCTTGCGCGACTCCACACACATCGGCAGGTATCGAGGGAGAGAGTTCAGATGACGTCACATCAAATGTGGAAGTGACCAAGATGAAGTCCTCATAAGGCAAGTGGTCATTGTGCACACACCCCTACCCCCGCACAAGAGCTGTTCAAACAGCGAGGGCGAGGCGGCTCTGTGCGGGCGTGTGTGGCTCATTGTAGACCCGCGTACGATGCCCGCACGGCGGCGGCCGCAACCAGCGCGCCCTTCATTACTTTCTGAACTGAGAATCTCTGGCGGTAACATTGTACAGTCTCTCTGTTTATTCGTTATTTGAACCGTCAAAACCTTCAAGGTTCCTGGCATAGTAAACGACTAGCGGTCCGCCCCAGCTTCGCACGGGTATTTAACAAAAATTGTTTTTTTCATGCATGATCCCTAACTTTTTATAGCCTACTAGCGGCCCCGCCCCGGCTTCGCACGGGTATTAAACAAAAATTTCAGAAATTATACACACTAAAACGATGGGTTTCACAGTTTTCATACGGATCTTTACTTTTTTTAACAGCATTGGGGTTTTTGACATTGACTCGACATTGACCGTACCAACCGACACTGGCCGTAGAGAAAAAGCAAGCACCGTGCGCTATACAACCTCTTTTTCTATTCTGACGCGCCATAATAGAAAAAGAGGTTGAATATATTGCCCACGGTTCAATTATTGAATTTTTCATGCGGATCCCTAACTTTTTTGAAAATATTATATAGCCTATGTTCATCACGGAAAATTAAGGATTCTAATGGTGAAAGATTTTTTTAACTCGGTCCAGTAGTTTCGGAGCCTATTCAATTCAAACAAACAAACAAACAAACAAACAAACAAACAAACAAACAAACAAACAAACATACAAACAAACAAACAATCAAATCTTTCCTCTTTATAATATTAGTATAGATGTTCATCAGGGAAAACTTAGGATTCCAATGGTGAAAGAATTTTTTAAATTGTACTGGACAGTATTTTCGTAGACTATTCAATCCAAACATGCAAAAAAAAAAACAACCAATAAAATGTTTTGTGATATTATACCCCCAAATGATAAATAATGCCATCTGTGACGCTCATTAGGGAAGGCCTATGTCCAGCAGGGAATTATTATAGGCTGTGTCACCTAGCCTGACAAGCCTAGGAAGAAATAAAAGAGATAATTGTTCAGAGAGAAATTTAATTAAGAATTAGACAAGGTTCGTGGGTCAGCCGGGTCAAATTTCACTAGTTTTGCGTAGATTCGGTAACCGTACTCCCCTCCGTGGCACTCCCGTACTCCTTAGCGCCGTCCAGGTCTTCCCGATCCCGCGTAGCTGGTTCTGGAAGAGTGCGCAGAGATAGTCGCGTCCAGCCTTCGCGCCGGGTCCTCCGAAACGAGCGTAGGGAGTAGGCGCTCAGTGGTATCCGCTGCCACAGCGGTGTGCGGTTCCGATTTCCAAGAATCAAGGATTCTAGGTCATAAGGTGTTCCTGGAATTCCAGAACCAGGTATAAGGATACGCCAGCGTAAGGGTTTGCAGGGGAAGCCCAAGGATTGTACAGTATCCCGAATAGACTTAAAGCTTCCCCAAGGCAGAAAGAAATAAGAGGCGGCGTTTACAAGATATAAGATAAGTAAAGAAAGTTTGGTTCGCTTCTTAAAGATTTAAAATGCACAACTTACCCAAGATTGGGAACACACAAGCACTGACTTTATTAAAAAAGCCTAAGGCGTAAGCAAATTAGAAATTATAGAAAGTTTAGGACAAGTCAGCGTCTATACTATATATTATATGATATAATATATATTATTAGGTCCGGAAATATAAGCTTCTGGTTTTCTTTTAAAAAATAAATGAATATTATTTGATATTCTGCATATTTATTAATCGGCGGGGGCTGCGGGGGCGGGGCGGGGGTATGCTGGGCCTGGACACGCGCGGCCGAGCCATCTCTCTCAATGTGCGAAGGAACAATAACAACCTTTACAGTTATGTCCATATCACGCGCTTTATTATCAATGCTCCCCCTTCCCCTGAGTACCTGAGTCGAGGGAGGGGCGAGGGGGCACGGGGGGGGGGGGTTGTCTCGCCTGACGATACATCTCGATAGCGGCATCAGGTGCCACTGTGGGCGCAATCATTGCCATTGTCTTAGCGCTTCTTAATATTCAAAGGCGCTCATTAAGGACTTTGGAAAGCGCGGCGGGACGCGGCGGGGCGGGCGGGGGGTGCGGGGGGATCCAGACACATGCGGAAGGAGGCGTGCGACGCGACGCGACACCAGAAAGAATGTTTACACGAGCGCGGCTGCGGGCAAACATCACAATTAGTTACTGGGCCTGTTCGTCTATTATTCATTATAAGTACATACAAATATTAGGTCCTTACATATGAAATTGGCGTTTTGTATGGGAGGAACAAAAAGTCGAATATTTTTTAATATAATATATTTAATTAATCAAAGTATGAACCATTATTTTCTATGCACTTTTGCCATCTTATAGGTAGTTCATTGATCCCTTTACTAAAAAAACCAGTCGGACGGGAATCAATAAAATCTTTGAAGGCGATTTGGACTGCCCCATCGGAGTTGAATTTTTTCCCTTGCAAGAAGTTATCCAAATTTCGAAAAAAATGGTAATCTGTTGGAGCAAGGTCCGGGGAGTACGGAGGATGTCTTAGACTTTCCAATTGAAGCTCTTCTAATTTAGTAGCCGTCTGTTGCGCAGTGTGTGGTCTAGCGTTGTCGTGAAGCAGCAGTGGCGTGGAGCGATTGACCAGCCTAGGTTGTATAGCCGCTAGCTTTTCCATCATGGTTTGCAATTGCTGACAATAGACATCAGCCGTAATAGTCTGGCCAGATTTGAGAAAACTGTAATGAACAATACCGGCACTAGTCCACCAAACGCTTACAAGTAACTTTTTTGGGGTTAATTTTCGCTTGGGGCAGGATTTGGCTGGCTGGCCAGGATCCAACCATTGCGCTGAGCGCTTCCGATTATCGTAAAGAACCCATTTTTCATCACAGGTAATGATTCGGTTTAAAATACCTTCATTATTGTGCCGGTTTAGTAATGTAACGCAGCAGTCGACGCGCGTTTGCCGGTTTGCTTCAGTCAATTCGTGAGGTACCCACCTTTCAAATGAGTGACGCAAACAGAAAAAAACAGAAGAAAAAAAACAAATGAATGACGATCATCGAAGCACAAATACATGAGTCTATAGCTGTACAAATTTGAATTTGGAATTCCTTACCAAAGAGGAGAAATTTGTGATTAAAGTGGCCAGTACGAAAAACGCCAATTTCATATGTAAGGACCCGGACCTATTATTATATATCAGTCCGCTCCGCGCCCGCTCGCAGTAAGCACGCACGCTAACTCATCGCTGTTCGATATTCTACAAAGCGCTTACGCGTTACGATTCACCTGTAATTTGCTTACTTCGCGGATCGGAAAACGAAATATTTAAATACTTAATCATGAATTACTGCCGTGGCTGTCGTGCCGACTTCACCGATGGAGTTACCTGCTCAAGTTGTTCCGACAAATATTGCTTTTCCTGCGCGAATATCACTGAAAAGAACTACAGGAAGATGGGAGCCGCCCGCCTGGCTACGTTATTGTGTGCAACCTGCAAAACAAACACTCCCTCGGGAACACCAGGACCAGCCAGCTACCCTGCTCCGTCCACGCCTGCGCCCGCGCCGCGGCCGCAGCCCGGAAGTGCCACGTTGGATATTGTCCTGCAGGAACTACGAGACGGGATTAGAGGCATCAACGTCCGTCTAGAGCAGCTCCCCATCATCGCGCAAGAAATGAAGGACATAAAAAACAGGACACAAGAAGTGGAGAAAAGAGTTTCTGTCTTGGAAAATAAGTGCGAAGGCGTCGAGAGCTACCCCCAACTAGAAATGAAACTGAGTAAGCTCACCGCTGAGATTGCTGTAAAGGAACAGAGAGAACGACTCAATAACGTCGAAATCAAAGGTATTCCCCAGAAGAAAGCTGAAAACCTATTTCAATTAATATCCCAAATAGGTGATGCAATCGGCCAACCTGTCCTACCCGCGCAGATCAATTTCGTGACAAGAGCTCGCTCAGCGACTGCCGACAAGTCCATCATCGTTGGATTCCTATGCAGATATTTTAAAGAAAATTTCGTAGCCGCAGCCCGCTCCCGAAAGAATCTCACCGGCACAGACGTGGGTTTTCCATTGGTTTCATCGCGAGTTTTTATAAATGATCACCTGACACGTGAGAACAAACAACTCTTGACAAAAACTAAAAAACTCGCGCTTGATTTACAAATAAAGTTTGTCTGGGTCCAGAGCTGCAGAATCCTCACGAGGAAGGACGACACCTCTCCCATCATCCAAATCAACTGCGAGGAGGACCTTGCCAACCTGAAGTGACTATTCGCCTCTCTGTGTAATTTATTGTCTAAAATTTTTGTCTGTACGTGTTTAACTCTATGTCTGTGTTGTTCGTACCTAATAACAACCTGTTTATGTAATGTCCGTTTGCCTATCTTCCTAACAATAAACCAACCTGATCCTGTAAAAGAGTCATATACGAGTATAACTAAAATTACATTGTTGCTGTCCGTAAAAATAACTACCATTTTATTTACTTACCTACTACCTTACACATATCTATTTAATACTATCCTATTGTTTGCCCTAACACTGCACACCTACAGTAATACATACTTACCAATATATATACATTCGTTATATCATGATTATACACTACTTATTTTCACTATAATCAAATGCAACACAACCGAACCGTCGCCATACGTAAGTACCTACTTGTCACAATATATTACACGCATAGAAACAAGTTGTATATGCAGCCATTCTCACTCAACACAACATCACATTCATTGCACTTCTCTAAACTCAGTGTTTGGACTGCCAGCCCCTAACGCAATTTTAATATTTTTAAACATTATACAAACCAAGACACTCGCTGGCCGGGCTTTTGTCCGGCTAGATTGTGATCATGGTATTTAGTATTTATTATCAAAACGTTAGGGGTCTGCGGACTAAAACATTGGAGTTTAAGAGAAGTATACAATTGTGCAGCTATGATATTGTGGTGTTGACCGAGACCTGGTTGCACGATGGGTTCAAATCTGAAGAACTGTTTAGCGACGCGTACTCTGTATGGCGGCGGGATCGTGACTATGCGCTCACGCGCCAGTCGCGCGGCGGTGGCGTTCTTATCGCTGTAAGGCGGGAATTTGCTGCGTTCGCACGCCCGGAATGGCACTCTACAGCAGAGGACATCTGGGTTACGATTAACTTTACTGGTAACGGGCGGAACCCGCCATTGACTTTACACCTCGGTTGTATTTACCTTTGTGAACAAAACTTAGGACTTTCTTTTACAACTCAGCTTTCTAACTTTTGTGATGTAGTTTCAACCGTCGCAACTCAGAACCCGTTTGACAAATTATTATTACTCGGTGACTTTAACCTGAGTGATATTTGTTGGAAACAAAGTTCTGATTATGTTTACTTAACACCAGAATATAATAGTAATGATGCTAATCACTCCGAACTAATGGATATGATAAATTTCAATAGCTTAGGTCAATATAATCATGTATTAAATAGGTCGAGTCGAATACTAGACTTAGTTCTATGTAACGACGAGGTGATTGTGACGCACTGCTCTGATCCCTTATCCAAAGAAGATAGCGCCCATCATCCAGCTCATCTCATATACCCGAAATTTGTCAATACCAGTACTCTGCGGTCTCAGTCTAGGCCCGTTTATTGCTATGCTAAAGGAAATTACGTTGCGTTTTGCGAAAACCTCGATACCTACGACTGGGATTCACTTCTACTTAGTGGTTCGATGGATGAAGCCGTTGATCTGTTTAATAATATTATAACTGAGCTTAAAATTAAGTATGTGCCAGTTAAGAAAGTTCGCCCTAGTACCTACCCTGTCTGGTTCTCCCCTGCACTTGTTCGAATTCTAAAAGAAAAAAATAAATATCATAGAAAAATAAAGACGTATCAAAACATAAGTGACATAAACTCATTCAAATTACTTAGAGATAGAGCTAAGAGAGTGGAACTCCAATGCTATCGTAATTATATTGAAAGAATCGAATATTCTATTAAAAACAACCCTCGAGCTTTTTGGTCTTTTATCCAGTCTAATAAACAACACAACGCTTACCCGTCAACCATGACGTACAAAGCTATGAATCTTACCACAGGTCCGAGCATATGCAATGCTTTTGCGAATTATTTTGATTCCAGCTACTTACCATTGACTTCCACCGCAGGACCCATTTTTGTTGATTCCACTTCATCTTCTTCATTATCGCCGCACGTATCTTCATCTGCTCTCTCCCCCTTACCTTCTCATTTATTGTCACCAGCAGTTTCGACTACTTTATCTTTGCCTTCCGCTGATATATGTGCTATTGAAATCATTTCTTCTTGCGTTCTTCGATCTTTAAAATCTCTCGATTGTAATAAGTCAGCCGGCCCTGATGACATTCACCCACAAATTCTCAAAAATTGTGCTAGCTCAATCGTGTACCCTGTTTGTTTGCTTTTCCAAAGATCTCTTCGAGAAGGAGTCATGCCCGTAATCTGGAAAACTGCATCTATAACACCCATCCACAAAAAAGGTTCCAAACGCGAGGTATGCAATTATAGACCCATTTCAAAATTGTGTGTTCTGGCTAAAGTCCTTGAAAAGGTTGTTCACGAACAAGTATACCAAGCTCTGAAGCACTCCTTTATGATTCAACAGCATGGGTTCCTGAAAGGTAGGTCTACTTCCACTAACCTTGTCACCTTTATCGACGCTGTCACCGCTGGGATGGAATCAGGATCACAAGTCGACGTAATCTATACGGACTACAGCAAGGCCTTTAATCACATAGACCACTCTATCCTTCTCGCGAAGCTCTGCGCTGCAGGAATACGTGGTGATCTACTTCGGTGGTTTACCTCATATGTCCAGGGTCGTTGCCAGGCTGTAGTTCTAAATGGTTTCAAATCCTATCTATCACTGATTCCTTCTGGCGTTCCACAAGGTTCAATCCTGGGTCCCCTTCTATTTAATATTTTTATAAATGACATTTCCTCCTGTTTCGCCCATTCTAACTTTCTTCTATATGCGGACGACATGAAGATAATGAAGAACATAAACTCCCCCTCTGACCTATTACTACTGCAAAAAGATCTGGACAACCTTTACGCTTACTGCTCCTTGAATAAGCTAGATCTTAACATTAAAAAATGCTACTGTATATCCTTTCACCGAACAACGCCTCCTTTTTCTTTCGATTATAGAATCAATGGTGAGTCGCTTGCCCGTTCTAGCACAGTTATAGACTTGGGAATTACTCTGGACTCTAAGTTGTTATTTGACAAACATATTGATAAGATCACGGCAAAAGCCATGAAGAGCTTAGGATTTATTCTTAGAGTAACTAGAGATTTCAAGTCATTGAAGATACTTAAAATTCTGTACTGCTCAATAGTGAGAAGTAATCTTGAATACGCCTCCCAGGCTTGGAATCCTCATTATAAAAAGTACATTACGCAACTTGAGAAACCACAAAAGAAATTTCTCAAGTGCGTAAATTTCAAACATAGGATTTTTATTCCGGACTATATCGATAGCTGTAAACACCATCATTTGCTGTCCTTGGAAAGCAGAAGGGAAGCAGCAGACTTAACACTATTACATAATATCCTATTAAACGTAGTTGATGCGCCCCCTCTGTTATCCAATATCAAATTATGGACACCCTCAGTTCGCTCCTCTCGTAGAACCGATCTAAAGTTATACTTCCCTACCTGCTCCACTAATTACCGTAAGAACTCCTTCCTGCCTCGCGCAATTCACACTTATAATACCCACTACTCACAAGTTGATCTTTTCCACACCAAGCAAAATATATTCAAACACATAGTCTCTAAAAAATTTTTTACCTCGCAGCAGTAATTAATTATTCAATTTATATTTTAATTTTTTTTTTCTTATTAATATAATACTCATATATATATATATACAACTTATTTATTTTTACTTTTATTTTAACTTGTATAAGACTCTTCCGATCGGTATCTCCTTTTAATTTCCAACTGGCAAACCATTTCAAACTTACCAAATTTCATTCAACAATAATAATATTATACTTAATCTAGTTTAGGATTATTCATGTTCTATAAGTGAAAACTGTTAGGCTTTAGTTGTACCATTGTCTCAAATTATTTAAGTTTTTATAAGCTGTTTGTTTTCCATCTTAATAAATAAATAAAATAAATAAATAAATAAAGAGGAAAGATTTGATTATCTGTTTGTTGTTTGCATTGAATAGGTTTCGAACTACTGGACCGATTTGTAAAATGATTTCATCGCGACCCAGCCCCACACCCTGCATTTACCAAATCATTTGTCTCCGAACACTTTCATTGATTTTCAATTAAAATAAAATAAAATAAATTTATTCACGGATCACTAATTGATTTTCAATTAGTGACCCGAAATTAGCGGGT
>OZ007536.1:0-31087 GCA_963931895.1 Eupithecia pulchellata
ACATTACCCTACGACGCGGCGACGGTGTTCAATAGCAGAGCTAAGTAAGCGCCCGCCCCACTCAGAATTGCATCAAGAGCACATTCTCAACTTTCGACGTCTGCTAAGCAGTTCTCGTAGTTAGATAATAGGGTTTGCACCCGGAATTACGGAAGATTTAGTAGTAATAATAACAGGTTTTATTTAGTATTCTATTTTTAATAAGATATCGGCTACTTTCCGGTTTCTCCGGAACATCCCGATATTAAAATCCCTAATAGATCCGCAGGTGAGCTACGGCACAGCCGAACCCTTTCTACATCAATGAGAGGCTTACTAAAGAAACCAGGCTACTCTTCGCCAAGACCCGTAAGCTGTGTAAGGACTGCAAGTGGAAATATGCTTAGACGAGAGAAGGCAAAATACTCGTCAGAGAGGAAGACAAGAAACCTGCGTTTCGCGTTCGAAACGAAGATGACCTCGAAAAGATTTTTAAACCGCGCTCTACGCGTAGCGCGACTAACTAGTCTCTTAGTAGCTCGAGTGTTACTATTTTGCCTCATAAGTATCGTTGTCTCAAAATCATATTTTTTTTATATTATCATTGTACTGTCTTACTATTCTCCAGCCATGTGTTGTATCTGTGAGAAAAGCACTTTTTCCTTTAACTCTAAGCTTAGATTATTATTTTTGTATAATGTGTATTAGTTCCTGGTTTAATCTTATTGAACGATTAGTAGAACGTTATTCCTGCTTTGTATATGAAATTACCAAGCTTCCCAACAGCTGTTTTGCGAGTGTAGATACACGAACATATTTGTTTTTTAGGCACACACTCTTGGATAAACACACAAATCACCCACACACACACAATACTCAGTCACATGACATAAATAAAATAATCCGTGCACACACTATCTTAGAACGCCGCGTACATCGACGTATATAATGTAAACAATAATGCGATCAAGTATGGATAACACAACAAAAAGAAAACATTTAGTACTAGGTCTATTGAATGTACAATCTTTAAACACAGGAAGGGACGAGCTAGAAGCAAGCATGTTCACGCACAAGCCCGATATTCTAGCTTTGAATGAAACCTGGATAAAAGATGATAAAATAGCGCCGGCTCTACCGGACTACACTCTTAAGCTTAGGTCTCGTAAGAAGACAGGCGGAGGCGTTGGTTTCTATGTGAGGAAAGGCTTACGTGCTAGAGTCCGCGCTCATCCAGCATCAGAGCTGGAACAACTCTGGCTTGAGGTTTCATTACCTAGCGCTCGAATGGTAATAGGCACTGCTTATAGGCCTGAGAAGGTCAAAGTGACCCCTGCCCTCAGCTCACTCAGCGAGTCCCTGTCGACCTTTCTAAATTGTGACTATGTTTGTGTACTAACGGATTTTAACGTTGACATGCTACATTCTAATACTACAAGCGCCCGCGAGCTATCCATGTTTTGCACTCAGCATAATCTTATGCAGTTAGTTACAGAGCCGACTAGAGTAACAAATACTTCTGCTACATACATTGATAGATCTAGTTTTGACAAACATTCCCGATAGGTGTAAGAAGGTAACGGTTGTACCAAATAAGGACCTTAGTGACCATGCTTTGATTTTAACTTCGTTTAACATTAAAAAAGACAAAATTAAACCACGTTATATTGAATCTATGTAGATCCTTAAATAATATAAATATCACGCAATTCAATAATGATTTAAAATCTATAGACTGGCATGAACTACACAATTATGATGTACATTCCATGGTGCTCGAATTTAACAAAAGAATTAATACATTATTCGACGCGCATTATTCGATGTGCCGTGTGGTGACGGCATATAGAATTTCACCACCCCAACTCATCCCGTGGGTGTCGTAAGAGGCGACTAAGGGAAACACACCGGGGGGCGGGCAGCAGCGCCCTCTGCAGAACTACTCCACTAAACTGCGATCCCCAACCCGCATGCCCAGCGTGGGGATTATGGGCAATTACCCCCAATGATAAGAACCGCCACAAAATGGCCCCCAGTTCCCGGCCGCCTCGCTATTCCTGGCCATGGTAGCGGCCACGGTAACGGCGGGGCAGGGGGTGCTAGGAATCTCCGGGCTACATTAGGCTACCACACCCCACACACACTGACCCTGGCAACGTTTAACGGACGCACTCTGAGGCTTGATCACCATCTAGCGCAGTTGGAAGTGGAGCTAGAGAACATTAAATGGCATGTTCTAGGGTTATGTGAAGTCCGTAGAGAGGGGGAGGACACTGTAACCTTAGACTCGGGCCATCTTCTCTACTTTCGCGAGGGTGATAAAACATCCCAGGGTGGCGTAGGTTTCCTCGTCAATAAGGCCCTCTCTGACAACGTCGAAGAAATCTCCAGTGTGTCGACCAGGGTAGCGTACCTGATCCTTCGGCTGTCTAAGCGCTACAGCTTGAAGGTCATTCAGGTCTACGCACCGACCTCGGCACACTCGGATGATGAAGTGGAGGATATGTACAAAGACATATCCAAAGCCTTACATCACACTACCAAGGCTCGCTTCAACGTTGTTATGGGGGACTTTAACGGCAAGGTGGGAACCCAGACTGGCAAGGAATCCCGAATAGGCCCGCATGGTTTTGGTGTTCGAAATCACAGGGGACAAATGCTCGTCAACTTCCTCGAGAAAGAGGGGCTGTTCTTAATGAACTCTTTCTTTAAGAAACAGCCCCAAAGGAAGTGGACATGGCGGAGTCCCGATTCTGTGACAAAAAATGAGATCGACTTCATCATGACGGATAGCAAGCATATATTCAGAGATGTCTCAGTGATCAACAGGTTCAATACCGGATCTGATCACCGACTCCTTCGAGGCTCTCTGAATATAAATTTGAAGCTTGAAAGAAACCGTCTGATGAAGTCCACGCTCCGACCGAACCCAATCCAAATCATGGCGGGCACCGAGAAGGTTCAGCAGCTTCTCGGGGATAGATTCGCTGCCTTGGAACCCACTGATGACGCTGACGAGACCCTACACAATCTGGTAGAAACGCTGAGGGACGAGGGCATCAAGTTTTGCAAAAAGCAGCGTACTGGTAAGAAGTCCAAACTCTCGGATGAGACTCTTGGGCTGATGACAAAAAGACGGGAAACCACCCAAGCGACTTCGTCAGAGAGGTCAGACCTGAACAAGCGAATTACGAAGATGGTACGACGCGACCTTCGGAGCTCCAATACACGCCTCATCGAAGAGGCGATAGAGCGAAACCGAGGGTCCAAAGTATTCACTCAGCAGCTTGGAAGGAGCCACCTGACGAAGCTTTCAACGCACGACGGAAGGACCGTATTGTCGAAGCCGGAGATATCGGCCGAGATAGAGGACTTTTATGGCCGTTTATACGCTGCACATGCTCCCCGTTCCCAACGAGACGACCACGATTCTAGAGCCACCTTGATACGCCACTATACCGACGAACTGCCAGACATCAGTCAAGACGAGATCGTGTTAGCTCTGAGGCAGCTTAAAAATGGAAAAGCCCCCGGTGAGGACGGAATTACATCAGAGCTTTTGAAAGCTGGAGGATACCCTGTTACACAGGGGTTACAGAGCCTCTTCAACGCCGTCCTTCACAGTGGGAGAACTCCAAAGGCGTGGAGTGGGAGTTTGGTGGTGCTCTTTTTTAAGAAGGGAGATAAAACCCTTCTTAAAAATTATAGACCCATCTCGCTCCTAAGTCACGTCTATAAGCTTTTCTCACGAGTTATATCGAACCGTCTCGCCAGGAGACTCGACGAGTTTCAGCCACCGGAGCAGGCTGGGTTTCGCGGAGGATATGGTACCATAGACCACATTCACACAGTGAGGCAGATTATACAGAAGTCCGAAGAGTATAATCAGCCCCTGTGTCTGGCTTTTGTGGACTATGAGAAGGCCTTTGACTCCGTTGAAACCTGGGCTGTTCTACAATCCTTACAGCGATGCCAAGTAGACTATCGTTATATCGAGGTGCTGAGATGTCTCTACGAAGCCGCTACGATGAGTGTTCGAGTACAGGACCAGCAGACTAAACCGATCCAACTGCGCAGAGGAGTGAGGCAAGGGGATGTCATATCCCCGAAACTGTTCACGAGCGCGTTGGAAGATATGTTTAAGACGCTGGACTGGAAAGACAAGGGCATCAACATAAACGGCGACTACATCTCCCACCTGCGATTCGCTGATGACATAGTCTTAATGGCGGAGTCGCTAGAGGAGCTGAACCGGATGCTGGACAGTCTAGCTTCAGCCTCCCGATGTATCGGTCTTGGCATGAATTTGGATAAAACCAAAGTCATGATCAATGCCCACATTGATCCAAGACCGGTGATCGTACATGTACCTTCACCGATCGTACAGGTACATCGTACCTTCTCGAAATTGTTTCTGAGTACACTTACCTCGGGCAGATTTTGCAGTTGGGTAAAAACAATTTCGAGAAGGAAGCCAAGAGGAGGATCCAGCTAGGCTGGGCAGCGTTCGGAAAATTTCGTCGAGTCTTCTCGTCATCCATACCGCAATGTTTGAATACGAAAGTTTTTAATCAGTGCGTCCTACCAGTCATGACCTACGGAGCTGAGACATGGACACTCACGATAGGGTTGGTCCACCAATTCAAAGTCGCTCAGCGCGCTATGGAAAGAGCTATGCTCGGAGTTTCTCTGAAGGATAGGATTCGTAACCAATTCATTCGACAGAGAACTAAAGTCATCGACATAGCTCAGAGAATTAGCCAACTGAAGTGGTAGTGGGCCGGCCATATTTCGCGAAGAACCGATAACCGCTGGGGTAAACGTGTTCTTGAGTGGAGACCGCGACTCGGTAAACGTAGTGTAGGACGCCCTCCGGCCAGGTGGGATGACGATCTGCGAAAGACTGCTGGCAGATGCTGGATGCGACAAGCCGAAGACAGGGCGCTATGGCGCTCATTAGGGGAGGCCTATGTCCAACAGTGGACTAACATAGGCTGATGCTGATGATGATGATGATTCGACGCGCACGCCTCTCTTAAACGTAAAAAAGTAGTTGAATCTCCAAAACCCTGGCTCACAGATACTGTTCGTTTTATGATGCGGTTACGAGATAAAGCTCTTGTTAGAGCTAACTCTAAGAAAACAGATACCTCTAAAAACTACTTTAAAAGCTTAAAAAATTTAGTAACGGGAGCTATATAAAGAGAAAAAACGGCATTTTTTGCATACTATATAAACAAAAATTTAGGACAGCAAAATAAGCTCTGGAATTTTTTTAAAAACTAAAAACATTTAATAATAACTCTCCTCCGATTCCTGACCATCTAATGAACCCAACTATGATTAATAATCATTTTCTTAATTTACCGGGCACTGGCATGGTAAATAGTAAAGTTTATTTATTTTTCAAATCGAATATGCGAACTAAAAACATCTTACATCTTCAAACTGTCTCTGAGGAAGCTGTCGGCAAGATTATTTTAAAGATAGGTACCAACGCATCGGGTTACGATGGGCTGACTGCGGATATGATCAAACTTACTCTACCAGATACTCTAAAGATTATTACTAACATAGTGAATTCCTCTATAGTCACATGAATTTCCCAATGGTTGGAAACGTGCCCTAGTTAGGCCGATACCTAAATCTAGCAACATTGAAGAGCTGAAACAAATGCGCCCTATCAGCATTCTTCCAGTGCTATCGAAAGTGTTAGAAAGGGTGGTTCTCTACCAAATAGAAAAGCATCTTGAACGGGAAAATATAATTCCCAAGTATCAATCGGGATTTCGAAAGGGTCATGGAACGGAAACAGCACTCTTGCGGGTCACAGATGATCTAATAACCGCGTCAGACTCTGGGCTGTGCTCTGTTCTTGTCCTCCTTGATTTTTCCCGCGCTTTTGATTGCATCAATCATGATCTACTTGTCGCTAAACTAGGATACTATGGCTTTTCTAGTGATACTTGCAGATGGATTAAATCTTACTTATTCTGTAGAGAGCAATATGTAGAGCTGGAAAAACATAGCGGTGAGAAACTGGTTTCTGACGTGACAAAAGTGCCGACGGGCAGACCCCAAGGCTCTATCCTCAGTCCGACTCTGTTCTCGATTTTTACCGCAGACATGCCTGAACATATTAAAATCTGCAAATATCATCTCTATGCAGATGATACACAGCTCAGGTATATCACAGTTTTGACCCGGCCAATACGGAAGAAACGATGGCTCTAGTGAATAAAGATCTAGAAGAGATTTTCTTATGGGCCACAAATAATTCACTCATTCTAAATCCCGCCAAATCCAAGATGATGTTTCTCGGTACAAAATCCAGAAAGCTTTAAATTTTAATCCCACATTTAAAATCAATGATATAGTTATTCCTATAGAATCTGATGCTAGAAACTTGGGCTTGGTTGTAGATAGCGAAATGAGGTATGTTAAACATGTTAACGAGAAAATAAGGAACGCATTTTACAAGCTAAAAGTACTCTACAATATTCGAAATTTTATTTCAGAAGAGGTTAGGCTACTACTCTGCGACCTTCTTGTACTTTCTCCATTTAATTACTGTAGCGCAGTATATGGTCCTAGATTATGGAGTAAGACGGAAGGCGCTATTCAACGAGTGCAGAATGCATGTATGAGGTTCTGTTATAGAATACCAAGGAGAGCACACATCAGTCCATACTTAGCAAGAATAGGCATTCTTAACATGAAGAACAGGCGGGAACTTCATATAGCATGCGTAACTCAGAAAGTTCTCTGGAATATGAAACCAGAATACTTATTTGAGAGATTTACTTGGGCCAAAGATTCTCATGACCATAACACTCGCTCCAAACACGCAAACGTTCTTAAGATACCCAAGCACAAGACCACAGGATTTAAGGGTTGTTTTAAATACCAAGCGGCGAAGATATGGAACACTATACCGCCACCATTAAGAATAAAAATCGGCACTTTAACATTTAAGAAACGACTTAAATCTTCACTATCTTCCCAACAGAAACATTTGGTAGAAACAACCTTCAAAACCTCAATGGTCAACAAAATAGATAAGTTAACAAGTACGACAAGTGCGAGTGTAACTCGCGCGCCGAGGGTTTTGAACTTTTGTCGTTTAGGTAGGTACGTATATGACAACCTCTTGGCGCGGTGGACTTACAACGCAGGAGGTTGAGGTTTGATTCCTGCCTCGGGACTAATATTTGTAGGATCTTCAGATTATTTGTTCGGGTGTTCTAGTCCTTTTCTGTACATAAAAATAAATCATCTAATGTGATACTTATACTTTATTAAGTATAACAGCTATCGTAGTGATACCAATAACACAAGCTTTGCTTAGCTTGTGGGTAAATGATACTGTGTGGATTATCTAGGATACTCCTAATACAGTTACTACAGAGATTAGTGGGTAGGTAAGTAGGTTGGTACCTACAATTTTTTTTCGGCTTTTTTCAACCTATTTCACTAAGTATGAAATTTAGACGATTTTCAAAACCTGTTTTGAATTGTCGAAATCCATACCTTTGATTTGATATTACTCTCAATGAAATAGCCCCCATTGTATGAAAATTAGTTTTTTGACCATATTTCAAAAAATATTATATTTAAAGACTTCTCTATATTTTTCCTGTAAAATATAGATCTATATCTACAAACGCTTAGTACATTTTACATCAATCACTCTGCAATCTTCGGAGATAGGGGGGGGGGGGAATGGTAAATTTTTCGACCTTTTTCAAAATATTTCAAAAAGTATAAAACTTATCGAAATTTCAAAAACTGTATTGGAATGTACAAACCAATACCTTTCATTTGATACCCAACTCGGTGGGGTAGTCACCCCTTTAGAAAATTTTCCCGCCCTTTTTTGACCTTATTTCAAAAAGTAATATTTTTACAGACTTCTCTATATTTTTCCTGTAAAATATAAATTCATATCTACAAACACTTGGTACATATCACATCGATCGCTCTGCAATCTTCGGAGATAGGGGGGGGGGGGGGGGGTACCGGTCAATGTTTCGACCTTTTTCAAAATATTTCGAAAAGTATAAAACATATCGAAATTTCAAAAACTGTATTGGAATGTACAAGCCAATACCTTTCATTTGATATCCAACTCGGTCGGGTATTCAGCCTTTCAGAATTTTTTCCCGCCCTTTTTTGACCATATTTCAAAAACTATTATTTTTACAGACTTCTCTATATTTTTCCTGTAAAATATAGATACATATCTACAAACACTTGGTACATATCACGTCGATCGAACGGTCATTTTTTTGACCATTTTCAAAATATTTTAAAAAGTATAAAATCTACCAAAATTTCCAAAACTATTTTGAAATCTTCAAACGTGTACCTTTCATTTGATACCACTTTTGACTTTGTACGTTCCATTTAAAATTTCGATTTCAAAATTTGTATGGAAAATCTTCATTTTGATTTTTCATTGATTTTGATTTATTTTTCTTTAAATATGTGCGGGCGCACAAAATGTATTATTATTTCAAATTTCAAGTCAATAGCTGCAGTAGTTTCTGAGATATTAAAGATTCAAAACACAAAACAGACCCAAAGCGATTTCATAAGGGTTTTGCAACCGATGGCAAAACCCTAAAAATGAACACTTCGCGCGCGTACACACATATAGGTACACATATGATTTTACCGTTGCCCAGACTCTAAGGAGACTGGTGTCTCGGGAAAATCATAACTTAAACAATATATACATAAAAATTATTATTTATTTATTAATCATTTACTTACACTTTTTTCTCCCGTTGCCCAGACTCTTACGAGACTGGTGCCTCGGGAGTATCATTCACTAATTTCTTCCCTTCTTTCTTTCCCGATTGTTTTGTTCGATACATTATGTGCTTCAAAAATCCCGCAATTACCTCAATTTCTCGGTGCCCATCTACCGAGAGGGGTGAATTTAAAACCAGCGCAACATGCTTTATTAAATGTATAATGCATGCGGCAAAAGCTGAAATCACCCCTATTGTCTTAGTGCGTTTTTTTTAATATTTATGTATTAGCTAGTATGTAAGAGCTTTTTTTTTAATAAGACAATAAATGTTTTTTCTTTCTTTCTTCTTCTTTCTTTCAACCCGCGTCGTCGGCTCCGTAGTAGTAGGATAGACACAGGAATCGACTTTTGAAACTCATTCCGAGGATGACATTAGCTTCGTCTAAAGGAACCAGAGGGAGCGCAGCACCTCCATTCCGTGCACCTACCTGAGGAGTATCTAACACCTCCAACCACGCGCCCCGCGCCCCGCGCCCCGCGTCCGCGCGTGCGTACTATTGTGTCATGCATGTCGCGCGCGCTCGTTCCCACGCGAACTTGTGATGTTATTACTAAACTAATAAATTAAATACAAGTAGGTACGAAGTATCAGTTCACAGACACTTGTAACAATCCGTCCTGTGGCTAGTTACAGCTGGAGAGCCACAATCTGGGCACATGTGTGATGTGAGTGGAGCGTGGCTGCGAGCCTTGCATTGCACGCACCATGTGTCCACACCAACACTCGCTCACTCACTCAGTAGGTGCTGAGCAGCAGTTCATTAAGTGTCGCAGCTGCATCTTGCATAGATGTAGGTAGGTACTTATTGCCTGAAAGTTTGGCGACGACGCACGCACGAGGCCCGGGTCGCACTAATGTTTTCCTTTAGTAAATGTCCGGCGCAATTACGCTAAAATCTCCCATTCCCATCGAATGGGCCATCCGAGAAGACTGAACACAAATGTTTTTGGTTGCCAGTAGTTATAAAAGTAGTAGTAGTTAGTAGTAGTTATAAAAGCAGCAAAAAATATAATTTGCAATAGTATGTGTTTTTTTTTTTATAACAGATATATTTACCTAGTAATCCTTATTAATTCATTTGATTACAGATGCATCAAAATCAATACGTAAATCTTTTTTGTCCCTACTATTTAGGAATTATTCAAAAGCTGCATGTGTGAATTACGCACATAAGCCCTTCAAATCTGGCCTGTTCTTTTTGTTGCGATTGCAGCGCAACACTCTATCTAGACAAGTATAATAATCAAAGGATAAAATCCTAGTATTTAAAAAAATATTGACGTTAACAGCTGTCTTCTCGTTTGATTCCATCCTGCCAGAAAATGTTATGTTTATGTTTTTGTACCGTCTGATGGAAACCGAAATCGCTTATAGCCAGTCTCCTCTAATGGCGATCCATTGAATGGGATATTTTACCGTAATCGCAAGGCGGGTCCGGTTTTAGAAACTAGGTAGGTATAAAAGGTGGGTAGGTATCTGGTCTGTTTCTTTGACGATATACCTACCGAGGTAATTATTTCGGTCCTAGCATGGATCGGATAATAATTCAGACAATACTCGTACCGAATGTGCGTGCGTAACGTAACGTGTGTTCTCATCAGCGTTAGCGCGATCTAGAGCTCGTACAGTTGTTGTACTAGCGAGCGACGGAGACACATTTATTTGTAAACATTAGGAGAGTCGGTAACAGCGAGCGAAGAGAGATGCTGATCGGTGGTAGGTACCTACGTCACTGTCCAGGCACAGTATACATATGGATATAGAATAGAATTGGCACCCTGGACCACAGTATAGAGTCTATACTGTGGTCCAGGGAGCCAATTCTGAGTATCACGTGATATTTTATCGACTGGTACGCAATATCACAGGATAAATTTATCAAGTGACAAGTATCGAGCCATCGATATTATATCGGGTCCCGCCAAAAACTGCATTCTGCGATAGAAATAGCCATAGACAATTCGATTTCATTATTTCTTGTCATTTCATATTTGAATTTCAACGTTACTTACTATAGGAATATCACTATCTGGCTGTTTTCGTCAGTAATGCCAACGTAGATAATCTTAGCTGAATCTCAGAACTTTAGCAATATTGTCAAAAACACTTGAAACTTGATTAATGTTAAATAATAGCTTTAACATTTTATTTGAAGCTCGCATAATTTGAAATGTTGTTTTTAAAAGATTAGGTACGGTTATTTTTTTTTTAGTTATTTTTATTTTGTGTACCTATGTTAGTTTAAGGTATATATTTTATATGGGCCGTAGTTTTTTAAGTATTTTCCATCCTGTACTAAACTTATGTTGCCTAAAATAAATGAATTATTATTATTATTATAATCGATCGGGTCGGTCGGGATAGCCGTGCTCAGTGAGCGAAACTAGCGAAAGTAATCTAGTCAGCAAGCAGCACCGTTAAACAGTTTCTGTTTATCTAACGGTTTTTAGTTAGGTTCAGTTCGGGCGCCCCATTTTATTGTACTCCTAAGGAAATTATAAAGGAAAATAGTTCAAACAAAAAAGCAGAGACCAAAGAAAATAATCCACTACGCAGAGACTAAGGAAAGTGAGCGACAGAGAGCTAGGAATGTTCCTTTCTCACTCTTCGATAATGCGAACGAGTGCTCGGGACCACTCGTTGCTTATCGAGAAACTTATCGAAAAAAAACCATCGACAAATGTCGAATTGCAGGTGTTGAGAATACGTTTGTTTGATTCGAAGCAATCACTCGATATTTTGACAGTTCTTGCCATATTTATCGAGTAGATAGATATATTGCGAGAATTGCCTTAGAGGTCTGCGATCGTCAGCAGCCGCGAGCGGGGCCAGGCCGGCACGGGCGCGGCGCGGCGCGGTCAGCATTGCAGAGGCGTTGCTTTGCTTGACATTAGGTACTACCTAGTCTCAGACCAAATTAAAAGGTCCTAGTACACCACGGAGGGATACCTCGGCTCGGAAGGTACTAGTTAGGTAGGATAATATATTTACCTTTTACTAGTAAGTAGGCTAGTTAGGTAGGTACTTCCTCAGATGTAACTGTTATTAACCGGTGGTACTTCTCGTAGGCACGCGCTGCTGGTCGCCATTGGGAGAGCAGCGACAAGAATAGTTGGAGGAAGCGCGTGCGGCTATTTGTGCGGCGAGGGAGGGGTCGCGGGGGCGGGCGGGGGGTACGCAAATAGCGCGCCAGAAATAGCGAGCAAAGGTTAGCAAATAAATAACTCTTGCCGACAAATACCACTCGACCGACACAAACAATTAAATAGGTACCTACCTACTATAATGGAAAAAAATAAATAAATAATTGGAAAAAATATGGGTAAGTTTTTAAATATGAGTATGGAACATCCTCTAGTAAATAATTGTTTTCCAAATTCTAACCTGCATAATATTATGCAAATAATTGATAATTTAACCTTCAAAAGTAACACTAATCTGATAATTTGCCTTGGAAATAGGGGTAATGTGAACAAATCTGACCTAATCAGGTATATGGACAAATTGTGCTCTTTAAACTTAAAAGAAATTGTGATGTTCACATTCCCTTACAGAGACAGCTTGCCACAATCAGAAAACAACCTTAGATATAAGCTAAATATGATGTTGCACACTATTTCAAGCAACAATAATAATGTACATGTGATTGACACTAACAATATTGTTAGTAAAAAATATTATTTGACTCAAGGTAATTATTACCTTTCCAATTATTATAAAAGACAGATAGCAATTTCGCTATCCTATTATTTTAAAACAACAGCCAAAAACTTGGCTATAAAAAATGCTTCTTTTGAGCATTCTTTTAAATTGACAAACAATACCTTGGAAGTTATTCCAAGTCATTTAAATTAGAAATAACGACAATAGAGGAAGTCTCTAGCCCTATAAAGTCAAATATTATTAATCACAAGAAAAAACAACAAAAACAAAATTGTAAAATAAATGCAAAGTTTACCAACTTGGTGCACCAAAATATTCAAGGTTTGAGAAGTAAATTATTAGAATTAGAATTATACATGAACTCATTTGATATTGACATCATCTGCTTAACAGAACACTGGCTGAAAAGCTATGAGATCATGTTTAACTTTAGTAACCATCAGGTTGGTAGTTCTTTTTGCAGATCACATGCTATTCGTGGAGGCTCTTTAATATTACTAAATAAACTTATAAAATTTAAAGAACGTAAAGACATAGTTTGTTTATCGATTGAAAGCCACATTGAAGTAGCATGTGTTGAGTTGGAGCAAACTATTGTAGTAAGCGTATACACCCCACCATCAGCCTCTTTTGAAATATTTGAAAAAATTATGGATGACATCTTATTTAAAATATCAAAATCAAACAAAAATCTCATAGTATGTGGAGACTTTAATATTAATCTTTTAGAAGTGTACTCCTTAAGTAGTAGATTAATTAACTTATTTAACTCTTATAATCTAAAGCCACTATTTTTGGAACCCACTAGAATAACTGAAACTTCAGCAAAATGTATAGATAATATGTTTGTTTGCTTAAATGATAAAATTGTTAGTAAAAATATAATAAGTAACTTAAAATCAGACCACTTAGGTCAAATAATCAAATTACAAATTAAAGTTAAAAATAATAATGTAAAAAAAAAAATAACATACATACCTGTGACCACCAGTCGATTTGAGCGGTTGAAATTGGATTGGGATTCTAAACCACCACCTTGTTACTCATATAACAACCCTAATGAGTCATATTGCAGTTTTTTTAACAAATTCACCACTGCATTCAATTCAATATTCACACCCAAGTCGATTGTGGTCTCAGAAAAACTCAACTTTAGTGAGTGGGCAACAGTAGGTATACATAAGAGTAGGCAAACTTTGTATGAACTGTATAATGAAAAACAATACAATTTTAGTCTTGAGTTCAAAGAAAAAGTAAAAAACTACTCAAAAATGTTCAGAAAAGTTTGTCAAATGGCAAAATCAAATTATATAAGCTCGAAAATCAGAAATAGTGAAAATGTAATAAAATCGACATGGAAAATAATAAATAGTGAGACTGGAAAGGTCAGTACTTACGATAATGATTATAACTTAAAGATTAATGATTGCTCAGTCCAAAATGACGTTGACGTAGCCCAAGCATTTGAAAACTTTTTTACTGACATTCCAATTTCTACTACAAAGTGCTTAAACTCATCTCAAGTTATCGCTGAGTCTTTGCTTATAGAAAATGTACCCAAATGCAAAAATAAATTTAATTTCAATCATGTCAATGAAACTGATATTAAAAAAGCTTTTAATCTATTGAATGTAAAAAAAACTGCAGATCTCTGGGGCGTTTCTGTTAGACTTATTAAACCATTGATTGATACACTTGCACCAGATCTAGCTTTTATATTCAATGAATCTATTGACTGTGGTGTATTTCCTGATCTAATGAAGCATAGTAAAATAATTCCATTGTTTAAATCAGGTAGTAGGTCTGACCCCACTAACTTTAGACCAATATCAGTTTTGCCAACGTTCAGCAAAGTTTTTGAAAAACTTATTTTACATCAATTGCTAAGGCATTTCGATGGCAATGACCTGCTTCACTGTAAGCAATTTGGGTTTACTCGCGGCAGGTCTACCACTGATGCTGGTGTAGAGTTGGTATCGCATATTTTTGATGCTTGGGAGAAGTCGCAAGATGCTTTAGGCGTTTTTTGCGACTTGTCAAAAGCATTTGATTGTGTACACCATGTAACATTAATCAGGAAACTACATCATTATGGAATAAAAGACAACTCTTTGGATCTTCTTACTTCATACTTGTGTGACAGGATACAAAGAGTTGACATTAATGGGGAACGTTCTTCGGGATCTGTAGTTACAATGGGTGTACCGCAGGGGTCTATCCTCGGTCCTTTCCTATTTCTTGTTTATATTAACGACCTCCCTCATCTCGTTAAGAATAATCACGAGATTGTATTGTTTGCTGATGATACTTCACTAATTTTTAAAATGAAACGTCATAACACAAATTTCGACGATGTGAATAATGCAATCTCAAAAGTAGTCAATTGGTTTAGTGTCAATAATCTTCTGCTTAATGAAACCAAAACGAAATGTATTAGATTTATTCTACCCAATGTAAAACAAGTTAAGGCCGATGTAAAGGTAAAAGAGGAATCTTTAGAAATAGTAGAAAGTACTGTATTTTTAGGAATAACTTTAGATAGTAAACTTCAATGGGGCTCACACATAGATAAGCTATCGAAGAGACTTAGTTCTGCAGCGTATGCAGTCAAAAAAATCCGTCATCTTACAGACGTTGATACTTCTAGACTAGTCTATTTCAGCTACTTCCATAGTATTATGTCTTATGGCATACTGCTGTGGGGGAACGCTGCAGATGTTAACACCATATTTGTGCTGCAGAAGAGGGCTATTCGTGCAATCTATAATATGGGTCCCAGAGAATCCTTGCGTGAAAAATTCAAAGAAATAAACATAATGACAGTAACATGTCAATATATTTATGAAAATTTGTTGTACACTCATAAAAATATCAATAAGTTCATTAAAAATAGCGATATACATAATTTAAATACTAGAAATAAGAACAAACTGGCTGTGCCCACTACTAGGCTACGTAAGATTAATGTATCTTTTAAAGGGCAATGTATACGCTTCTACAACAAAATTCCAAGTGAGTTGCAAAAATTATCTATAAATAAATTCAAACGGATTGTCAAAAATATACTTTGTAAAAAAGCTTACTATAAAATATCAGATTATCTAGACGACAAAAAAGTTTGGGACGAGTTATGCTCCAACTCTAAAACTAACAATCTAACAAGGTAAAGGTTTCTTGTTCGCTTCTTTACTTTACCTAAAAAAGATTGAAGTGAACAATTAATCAAAGTGATCACTTTATTTCCCATTTTTATTTCTTATTTAACTTGTATTTTGTGACGTGTCCAAGAGTCCTGTAAGGTCTAAAGGAAATAAAGCACTTTGATTTTGATTTTGATTTTATAATTGCCGTACCTAATCTATGTAGGTACTTACCTTATTCTGCCGTGCGATGTCACAAAAGCGGCTAAGTCGCAAAAGCAAGTCTCGAGAAAAACTAAAAAACGCGGCGAGAATTTTAAAATTGCTGCCATTTGGGAGCAATTAGAATTAGGTACTTATTCGTATGACTGATTTTTGGGCACTGAAAGATAGAATGACGTGAGTAATATCAAACGGTTTTGGCTTACACTCAATTTCCAATTTTCAATTTTCTTCAAAAAATTACTCTAAAGTCTGAAAGCACGCTCCCTGTCAACTGACAGGGCGCGAAACCCCAAAATCCCACTCCATATTGCAGGCATAGTTCACTATCGCGAAGTAGAGATTTCTCACTGCTTCTCTGTCCAGTATCGACGAGAGACGCCAGAGAGCGAAGCAGGCCTTGCCAATTTTCTTAAATAGAGTATCAATGTGATATTCCTAGGTAAGAGTATTGTCTACAACAGACCTTAAGAAAGAGGTGTTTTCGACTTCTTTACTTTCGTGTAGGAGTGTGTCGTTATTTCACTAGATAGTTAAATAAACGGTTGACAGAATTCTTTAACGATAACGTTAAGCCGCAATTCAATAACTAACTCTTTCGATCTAAACGAACGAATTTCAACGAAACGACGACGACGCGCGTCGTGCACCTTCGCAACTCGTATCGTGAATGCGTGAAATGCGTGAAATCCGTGAAGCCGCTAAGTGTGAAGGCAAGACGTGAGTGAAATCAATCAGTGAAATGTGCAACAGATAATAATTTCGTGAGTGAGTGAAATTTAGTTTTCGTTGAATTTTGGTTTGTGAGTGAGTGATTGGACCAAACATGTGAATTTAGTTTTCAAGTAATCTTTTTGTTAATTCGTTGAGCGTGTAATTTTTCTGTGCATAATAGATTCATGCCGTTAGATAAATAAAATTTATTCAGACAAAGTATCGGCTGACTTGATTTCTAATTTGTTTTCGAGGGTCTGTCTATTTTTTTTTTTAATTAGGTATGTGTTTAGGTTTTGAATGTTAAATTTCCTGCCACGAGTTAACCCTTATTAAGGGTCCCTTAACTACCTACCCGCGGTCTCACGGACACCAGCGATAATATTTTTGTAAATTACGAAGTGTGTGCGCATTTTCACATATCGTGCGTCTATGTACCTTTTTCCCGCTACCCGTAGTACCGCGCCTGCGCTTGTCGAGGTCATAGGTGCACGCGTTTGCTTTTGGTGAGTAAAAAACTTTTGTCAGCGGTCTGAGCGACCGCGGGTAGGTAGTTAAGTGACTTTTTTCATGAAGTATTTTTTATTATTTTAGTGCAAAATGGCTACTGATGATCAAAATATTGTGCCCTGGTTGGAGGGAAGATTTGGAACTGCGTATAGAGAACCCTAAACTCTTAAGAAAGTTTGATTATATCAAGCATTTCAGCTAAAAGCTACATGCTGCAACTTTCTCTTCGTCGGGTATTGCAGTTCAACGCGGAACCGCTTCCTGCGGCTATTGGAAGTGATGCTGGTGCAGATAGGTTGGAAACTCGTTGGACCTGCCCTGTTTGTGACCCTAAGTAGAAACACAAGACCCAATACTTGTGTTTTCATTGCAAGAAACCAATGATACGCAAACATGTTGTGTATTTTTACTGCCGCTAAAACTGTAAAGTTCATGACATGCAATTTTTAAAAAATAACTCTTTTTACATTCATATTAGTTTTATTAGTTAATTCCTGAATTTATAGAAATTAGTAAATAATAATAATAATAATAATAACTTTATTTCAGGCAACAAAGAAAGTTTACAAAAAGTAACTTAATTAGGGCCCATATAATACATAAATACCTTAGAGACTAACATAGATAAAAAATATTTATTATTAAAACTATTCAGCGACGTTCCGATGACGCATGCGCGGTGTTATTTGACAGGCGTCCAATGAACTTCCTGAAGATGACACCTTTCGGCCAAAACCCGCTGTCCATAAACGTAGAGAGTCGATCCGTCGGTACTCTCACCATAAATGAACCGAAATTCACATTACGGCGAGATAACAATTTTTCGACCCTCAAGGACATGCCGGTCTTCTGCCCCAGGTACTTCCCCACATCTTCAGCGGTCACGGTGTAGAAGACGCGTGACACGTAGAGTTGCGTGGTGGGTACTTCGGCACGGAGCGGGCACAGCTGCTCCGGTGCGTTCGGTGCGGCGGTCCCACACTGATTGCGACAAGTCGGTTTCCTCTTCTTCCTTTCAACAAGCACGAAACCTTCCTTGTCGCGGCGGCCCTTCTCAGGACCCAGAGGCAAAGCGCCACGATTAGGATCGTTGCAACTCGGCTTCTTCCCCTTGCGAGGTAGTCGCGCGGGTTGAGTCGCGGCGACAGCGAAAAAAGTAAAGAGAAGTCCGTGATTTACGTTATTTTTGTTATAGATCTCATTTTCTTAATATGTTGAATCTTAGAAGAAATTTTAGTTAAGTGAATAAACAATGTTGATTTTTTATATTTTTGTCACTTTAATTTATTTAAAAAACTTATTTAAATATAAGTTTTATTTCAAATTATCTTCCACTGCCATAGATTTCTTTTACTGGAGCCAGATATCGCCGACGTCACACAGACCGCGGGTAAGTAGTTGTGTGACTAAAATAGAGGGTAGGTAGCTAGGGGTTAACTAACAATCTGAAAGAACGAAAGAAAATCGTTTATTGGGCTCACACATGAAAAAATATGTACAAAAATAACCCTAAAATAAAGAAAATAATCCATAAATGATATTATCGTACCAACAGCGTACCTACGTATGAACCATAAACGGTATAAAGGTAAACCTCAGCATAATGTTGCTTGACAGAAATCGAGCAACGCTGGTTTTCTGGTAGGACCTTTCGTGCGAAAGTGTCTACACGGCTGACATTCTACAACAACTAAAAAACACAAGAAAATAAAATGCAATTTTAGTAAGGGCTATAGTAATGTTCAACCCGGGATCCCCAGACAAACAATCAAACCGTCCGGACCAACAACTGACGTGACTAGTTCCCGAAGGAAACCATTCATTTTTTTTTTTCGTACGTCCAAACTTGAAGTGGCAGTTCGTTCTGAAATTATTTGACAGTTGACTTGACTTCTTCGATATGGCAATATGAATTTGACAGTTATTGACTGCCAAAAAGTGACATGACTTGACTTCTTTCTTATGGCAATATTATGTGTCTGATTTGAAAAGTGCTGAGTTGAAAATTTCAATCAAATTAAATAGGACATAGGTACATCGACTTGGATAATCTTACTTGTCTAAATAATCTAGACCACCATCAAATACTTACAATGAAATCAATTCGATTACCTACTCTTACCGAACCGAATTCTTTATTTCATTTTATCAGGCCGCCGCTCAGGATCGAACCACCCACCCATCACCCACCATAATAGGTACTCAAAGTCTGAAATTCCCAACATTAACAGCTATTGTATCCCACCCACATACATTGAGATAGAGGGGTACTTATTGTGACGCGCACTGTACATAATATAATAATTGTCGCGTACATCGTTCCTGCGTTTAGTAAACAACAAGTACGACAAGTGCGAGTGTAACTCGCGCGCCGAGGGTTTTGAACTTTGTCGTTTAGGTAGGTACGCGCAAAGAGGTCGTCAATATACGTAATATTGACGACCTCTTTGCGCGGTGGGCCAGGGTCCGCTTACGACGCAGGAGGTTGCGGTTTGATTCCCGCCTCGGGACTAATATTTGTACGATTTGCAGATTATTTGTTCGGGTGTTCTAGTCCTTTTCTACGTACACAAAAATAAATCATCTAATGTGATACTGATACTTTATTAACTACATATACCTAACAGCTATCGTAGTAGTACCAATAACAACAGCTTTAATAAAATAAATAAATAAAATTTATTCATAGAAACTCGTAACTTAGATATAACATAAGAACACAAAATAAATAAATAAAGCCAAGTATAACAATATAGCCTGTATTAGGTAATCCTGTGTTTCAGGCGACATGAGTGCTAATTTATTAATTAAAATAATCATTTACAAAAGGCATAATATAATAACAATGTTGTATAAGATTAGTGTATGTTACTATAGTTAAGTGCGTAAAAACTACACATAGAATTTAGTTTGTTGTAAAGGAACGGACCAAGAAATACAAAACATCTGTTCGCAAAGGTAAAGCTTCGTTGGTGTAGGGCAAACATTAGCATTCCGTCTCTTGTTAGTAAATTCAGTGCTGTAGGGAAGGGCTGCGTGCTGTCTTAGTACTGTGCTCATTTTATATAGCTGCCTGACTGTCAACACATCACAAGACTGGTGTACAATGTTAGTGGGAAAGATGAAAGGTCGAAACGTTGCCACCTTAAGTATTGCTCTTTGTGCTCTTCCTACTGTTAGTAACAATGTTTTCCCCACTCCACCCCATGTGATAATTCAATAAGTAAATATAGATTGACACAGGGCAAAATAAACTTGTCTTTATATGACGTAACTTTTTAGACATAAAATAAATATAAACTTTCGCAATCTACCACATAAGGCTTTTATATGGGGCTTAAACGACAGGTTATCATCTAGTATAATACCTAAGTATTTTACTTGACTTGTACTTTTAATTACGCGACATAGGCATTGACTGTTGTTTGGGCTGTAGCAATGATGTGCGTATATTTTAGAGTTGTTAGTAGTTGTCTGTTTGCGCATTGAAAATTTAATATAATTGGTCTTATCAGCATTTAATGTTAGTTAGTAGGTTGGTAGCCATTTTCTGCGCAAACTCGAAGACAACAGAGTCAGCTGAAAAAAGTTTGCTTAGCTTGTTGTGCACGACGTAGTTTAACTTAGTATAAGATAGATATTAAATTAGAGATAAGGAAAAATGTATATAGTAGTTTAAGAGAAAAATTATAGAAAATTGAATAAAGTTTGCTCGTCGCAGCGTATGGCGTCGCGGGGATTAGAATTGTATAAAGATAGGCGATTTTGAGAGTTTTTTCAGTCAGTTTTCCAAGTGTTTAATACAGTCAGTAGTTCAGCCGCGATCCGTGCGAGGCCGTAGAAAAGTCCAGTGACTCAGTGTATAGGGAACCCGCGCCGCCCCTTTGCCTCGCTTCTTTGTGCCGAGCAGTGAAAGTGTGATCGTCTCTTTTATTTTCCCTGTCTGTTAGTTCCCATTCCCAGAAGAAGAAACAAGATACAGTCCACAAATCGATAGGAACATTGGTCGCATCGAACCGGATCAGAACATCGCACGATTCAAAGAGGGAAAATCATGCCGATCACCAGGAACAGACAGGGAAAGGAGGAGGCTTCGCGAGTCGGCATGGAGGAGAGCGGCGAAGGCGACCAGCAGCAGCAGGCGGCGGGCGAAGGAGAACACTCCACCTCCACATCCGCGACGGAATCCACGTGGACGCAGGAGTCTGGAGGCACCGCCAGCACATCAACAATCACTGGAACAGAGGCTTCGCGGACGGACAGCAAAACTACCACGAAACCAGCAACGGCAGCGCGGTCAACCAAGGCGACCGCGCACAAGAGAGCCGTGCTTCAGGCGCAACTGAAACTGGCGGAGTTGCGTTCCGCAGAGCTGCAGATCAAGGCGGAAGCGGCCCAGGCCGCCCGTGAGCTCGCGGAGGCGCAACTGCAGCAGGTCGAGGAGGACTCTTCGAATGAAGAGAACGAAGACCAGGATGAGATGGCATCTGTGAGAGTGACATCGTGGTTACGGCAGCGGCGGGAGGAGTCGCTGCCCAAGGCCACCAAGGAGACTCCAAAGGCGCGGGGAGAGGACCAATGAGTGCGGGAGGACCAGGCAGGGGACAAGCCTGGGCGGGCTACGAACCAGCCCACCGTGCAGGGGTCAACCGTCGGCGTGGAAGCGCTCGCGGCGGCGCTGTCGCAGATCGCGGCAAGGAGGGAGTCTCCAAGGTACGCGCAGGAGCTGCCCACTTTCGGAGGACAAGTAAGTGGTTGGCTAGTGTATCGGGCCGCATATAGAGACAGTGAAGAGTCGTTCTCAAAGATCGAGAACGTCATGAGAATCAGACGTAGTCTCAAGGGTGTAGCGTACGAGTCCGTGAGCAGTCTCCTCATCAGCCAGCCTGAACCCAGGGCCATCATGGAGGCGCTGGAAAGGCGGTTTGGGCGTCCGGAGGCGCTAGTGATCGCGGAGATGGAGAAGCTACGGACATTGACCAAGGTGAGCGATAATCCTAGAGATTTGTGTATTTTCGCCGGGAAGGTGGCCAACATAGTGGCCACCGTGGAGGCCCTTGGTCGGAGCGAGTACCTACAGAATCCCGAGATGGTACGCAGTGTCTTAGAGAAACTGACACCAATACTGCGCAGCAAATGGTATGATTATTTCGCTATTAAAACCGAAAATAATCCAGAGATGATAAGGTTAGCGACATTCTTAAATCAAGAGGCAGACAAGTGCGGAGCCTACGCACTACCGGAGGTCGCCGATGAGGAACAGCGACCCAAGAGGAAGGTAGAGAGAACCTACGCGGCAATTAGTGGAACGAGAAGTGATAATTGCCAACGCTGCCATAAATCGCACAAATTAGTAGAGTGTCCAGACTTCATCGAAACAAACGTAGAAAACCGATGGGCGCTGACCAAGAAATACGGGATCTGTTTTCTGTGCCTCAGGGAGAAACACCGTCGTTTCAACTGTCGTGCGAAAGGATGCAGTAAAGAGGGCTGTGGTAAGAAACATCATACATTATAACACAGTGAACCAGTGAAAACCCAGTCAGCCCCAGAGGAACATCGTGCCGAGATATCCGCTTGCGTCACAGGAAAAGACGCCCAGCCAGGCCGCCTACGACGAGCATTCCTAAAGATAGCACCAATAGAACTCATCGGACCCAGAGCAAAGATAAGTACATACGCCTTACTCGACGATGGTAGTACGTGCACGTTCGTAGAGGAATCGATCACCGAGCTATTAGGCATCGACGGCCCGACGGATACGCTGTGGATCAAGGATGCGAACGGAGGTGAAGTCAAACACGAGAACAGCAAGACTGTGAGCATACGCGTTCGGGGACGGAGTCAGAGACAAGAGCATGTGCTTCGTAACGCGCAGACAGTGAAAAGGCTCGACTTCACAACGCAAGCCATCACAAGACACGACATAGAAGATTGCCCACACTTGTTAGACATAGCGGAGGATTTGATCTACACAAGGGCTCACCCTAAGGTAGTGATAGGCCAGAATAATTGGGACTTGATAATTTCCAGAGAGGTGCGAGAGGGAAGGAGAGACCAACCGGTTGCCTCACTCACACAACTGGGCTGGGTACTGCATGGCTGCCGCTCGGATGGACGGCCACAGAAGAGCTTCTGTGGGTACGTCGGAGCAGCCAATCACCCGGACAACTTCGAAGAAACAATGAAAGATTTCTTCAAACTGGATCCGCTTGGGATAGAGCCGAAGATACAGGCAAGCGATCCAGAACAAAGGGCACTGCGGATACTTGAGGAGAAAAGTCAACGCCTGCCCGATGGTAGATTCGAGACCGGTCTACTATGGAAGGATAAAGAGGTACATCTGCTTAATAATTACAGCGACACACTGAAGCGGCTCCACAGCTTAGAACGGAAGCTGGACCGAGACGAAGACTTGAAGATCAAGTACAAAGAGCGGATGGAGAACCTGCTGACTTCCGGCTATGCAGAGAGAGCAGAAGGGCCGGGCGAAGAGAACAGAACATGGTACCTACCACACTTCGCAGTTGTGACACCAACGAAACCAAAGATTAGGATGGTGCATGACGCAGCAGCCAAATCAGCAGGTAAGAGTTTGAATGATATGTTGCTCGCCGGTCCGGACCTACTACAGTCGCTGCCAGGAGTTGTCATGCGTTTTCGCCAATACGCATACGCCGTTTCAGCGGACATCAAAGAAATGTTTATGCAGGTGAAGATAAATCCTACCGACAGGGATGCACTCAGGTTCCTGTGGAGAGGTGACGAGCGAGGGGAAGCCAAGCCAGACGAGTACCGCATGACTTCTGTAATATTCGGAGCATCGTCATCGCCCTGCACCGCGTTGTACATCAAGAACAAGAACGCACAGGACCACCAGAACGAGTATCCAGCGGCCACCAAAGCCATTATAAAAAATATGTACATGGACGATTACCTTTCCAGTTTCCCGACGATCAGTGAGGCATCAAAAGTGAACCAGCAAGTCGACCAAGTCAACCGACGGGCACACTTCGAACTGCGGGGGTGGACATCCAACGAGCCACGGACCATCGAGAGCTTCACAGCACACGCGGGAGGTGCCACGGTCAACATCGGCGGCAAAGAAGTGGAGAAGGCGCTGGGACTCTACTGGGACGTGCGAGGTGACGTGATAAGCTTCCGGGTAAACGAGCGGAAAGCCCCGCCTTCCCTGATGAACGGAGGTAAGCCACCAACTAAGCGAGAAGCGCTCAGTGTGATCATGTCACTATTTGATCCACTCGGACTCATCTCACCGATCACTACACCAGCAAAGAGACTTATGCAAGACACATGGAAGTTCGGGACAGGGTGGGATGAGCCCCTACCTGAGGCGCTGCGAGAGAAATGGGACTTATGGACCGAAACGCTTCGGAAACTCGATAAGGTACGAATCCCTAGATGCTATGAGACCGAACCAGCTGCAACGAGACAACTGCACACATTTGTCGACGCCAGCGAGGAAGCCTACGCAGCTGCCGTTTATTGGCGAACCACGAAGGCCAACGGCGAGGTGAGCGTGGCGCTGGCGGCAGCCAAGAGTCGAGTAAACCCTTTGAAACCCGTATCGATCCCGCGCTTGGAGCTGCAAGCGGCGCTACTAGGGGCACGGCTCGCAGACACAGTGGCGCGAGAACACGAGTTCGAGGTCGAGCGAAAGACGTACTGGAGCGACTCGAAGACGGCCCTGGCATGGATACGGGCCGAGCCGCGGACCTTTAAAACGTTTGTAGCCCACAGAGTCTACCAAGAAAACGGAGTGGAGATGGCTGCCGTCAGCGGAGAACGTCGCTGACGACGCCACGAGGTCAACCCCGGTACATTTTGAAACGTACCACAGGTGGTTTATGGGACCGGCCTTCCTGCGTGAAACGGAGGATAGATGGCCAAAGGAGAACCCCACGCCGGCCGAGGTTACCGGCGAGGAGAGGGAAAAGTGCTATGCGACTGCAGTCACTCAGGTCAGTGTCACGGACCACCACCCGGATGTGAGCAGATTCTCGCAGTGGCTCCGATTGATAAGAGTGACGGCGAGAGTGCTGCAGTTCATAGCACTCTGCAGAGCGAAACGGCATGAGACGATGGCTGCCCTGCGAAAACGAACGGAAAAAAACAAAGAGTGTGATCCAGACTGGCGAAAAGCAAAACACCGAAAGAAAGGTAAGAGCGACGAGAGGCGCCAGAACGAGACAGCGAGAAAGTACATCGGCCTCGAAGCTCACTATCTCATCAAGGCTGAGCAGCTGTGGGTGCTGGGCAGCCAACGAGAGAGCTTCGGGGAAGAAATCGAACGCATCCTTTCAGATAAAGGTGCATCGAAAGGCGGTAAGCTTTCGGCGCTGAGCGTGGTCATCGGAACGGACCAAACGCTGAGGCTGCGCGGACGCATCAACGAGACACCGGACCTAGCCCCAGAGATCGCCAGTCCGATCATCTTAGACGGTAGGCACGCCTACACTAAATTGTATATACAACACATACATGAGAAGCTACACCACGGCGGAGTGGAGACCGTCGTGAACGAGCTGCGACAACGACTGTGGATAATCCGGATAAGACCTACAGTAAAAGACGTCATCAAGAAATGTATGTATTGTCGTATTAGGAAAGCAAAACCAGGAGTGCCAGCGACGGGAGATCTGCCAGAAGCCCGACTCGCACATCACGAGAGAGCCTTCACGCACACGGGCTTAGATTACTTCGGCCCACTCGAAGTTACAGTCGGCCGACATAGAGAGAAGAGATATGTAGCGCTTTTTACTTGTATGACTTCCAGAGCAATCCATCTCGAGGTTGTACTGAACCTGAGCGCCGATGCTGCCATTAACGCCCTGAGAAGATTCATCTCACGGCGCGGGTGTCCACGCGAGCTACACAGCGACAACGCCACGTGCTTCAAGGCGGCGGACCGCAAGCTGAGAGCGGCCGCCATGGAAGGCGTCGCGGACGCGGCCACCAACAAGAGGATCCGGTAGCGCTACATCCCACCAGCCGCTCCTTTCATGGGGGGCGCATGGGAGCGCATGGTGCGCTCAGTCAAGGAAGCGCTCCACACCACTCTGCACGAGCGGTACCCGAGCGACGACACGCTCGCTACCCTGCTGACCGAGGTGGAATACTCGGTCAACTCCCGACCGTTGACGCATGTCGCGGTCACGCCGGATGCGCCAGAGGCGCTCACTCCCAACCACCTCCTGTTGGGCCCGAACAGCAGTGTCCCCACCCCGAGGGCATTCACCGAGAAGGACGAGCACGCGCGCGCCCACTGGCGTCGCGCCCAGTACCTGGCGGACGAGTTCTGGCGCCGGTGGATGCTGGAATACCTGCCCTTGCTGCAACACCGGCGGGAGCCCCGCACCATCGGCGAGGCCCCACAGTCAGGGGACCTCGTACTCATCTGTGACGAGAACCAGCCGCGCAACTCCTGGACGAGAGCAAAGGTCGTTGCTCTACATCCGGGCCGAGATGGAGAGACGCGAGTCCTGGACGTCATCACCAGCGGCGGACGAGTCCTGCGGAGGCCCACAAAGAAGGTCGTCGTGCTACCGGTGGATCGCGCGACGGCGGAGGCGCCGACGACGGCGACGGCGGGAGAATGTGCACAACGTAGTTTAACTTAGTATAAGATAGATATTAAGTTAGAGATAAGGAAAAATGTATATAGTAGTATTATGAGAAAAATTATAGAAAATTGAATAAAGTTTGCTCGTCGCAGCGTATGGCGTCGCGGGGATTAGAATTGTATAAAGATAGGCGATTTTGAGAGTTTTTTCAGTCAGTTTTCCAAGTGTTTCAAAGTGTTTAATACAGTCAGTAGTTCAGCCGCGATCCGTGCGAGGCCGTAGAAAAGTCCAGTGACTCAGTGTATAGGGAACCCGCGCAGCCCCTTTGCCTCGCTTCTTTGTGCCGAGCAGTGAAAGTGTGATCGCCTCTTTTATTTTCCCTGCCTGTTAGTTCCCATTCCCAGAAGAAGAAACAAGATACAGTCCACAAATCGATAGGAACACTTGTGTTGTGGCTAAATGATGCTGTGTGGATATCCAGGATACATTACTCTTCTCAAATTTTTTTGGAGCACGGTGAAATTCATTAATGTACTTACAATAATCTTATTACTTCAAAATTCTTGGAGCGCAGTGGAATACATTGAGTATGGACTTTGAAATTTTGAGAACAACGGTTTTGGAGCGCTGTGGAACTACTATTACAGTTACTACAGAAATTAGTGGGTAGGTAAGTAGATTGGTACCTACAATTTTTTTTTCGAATTTTTTCAACGTATTTCACTAAGTATGAAACTTAGACGACTTTCAAAACCTGTTTTGAATTGTCCAAAACCTTAACTTTGATTTGATAAAGCTCTCAATGAAATAGCCCCCATTGTATGAAAATTATTAACTTTAGAAAATTATTAAGATTTTTGACCATATTTCAAAAAGTATAATTTTTACAGACTTCTCTATATTTTTCCTGTAAAAATATAAATCTATATCTACAAACGCTTATAGTCTGTTCGCGGAGACAAGCTAAGCTTTACATACATCGATCACTCTGCAATCTTCGGAGCTAGGGGGGTAGAGGTAAATTTTTCGACCTTTTTCAAAATATATCAAAAAGTATAATATCTATCAAAATTTCAAAAACTGTGTTGAAATGTACAAACCAATACCCAAATAGGTGGGGTAGTCACCCCTTTAGAAATTTTTCCCGTCCTTTTTTGACCATATTTCAATAAGTATTATTTTTACAGACTTCTCTATATTTTTCCTGTAAAATATAGATTCATATCTACAAACACTTGCTACATTTCACATCGATCGCTCTGCAATCTTCGGAGATATGGGGGGAAAATGGTAATTTTTTCGATCTTTTTCTAAATATTTCAAAAAGTATAAAATTTATCAAAATTTCGAAAACTGTTTTGAGATGTACAAATCAATACCTTTCATTTGATACTCTCTACTCGGTGGGGTAGTTCACCAATTAGAAAATTATACCCTCCCATGCCCCTCCCTTTTTGACCATATTTCAAAAAGTGTTATAAATAATACAGACTTCTCTATATTTTTCGTTCAAAATATAGATCCAAATATACAAACACTTGGTACATTTCACATCGATCGCTCGGCTTATTCCCAAAGGTCCACGACTCCATTGTTTTCAAAAATCTTAGCTTCATACTGTGATTCTCAAGAGGTCCACGATATTTAAAAAAAATATATTTTATTTCCCAGCAGGTCCATGGCATTGTTTGGTACAGTTAGCGATAAAAGCTTCGATACCTTAGCTTTATATATTACTAGCGGCCCGCCCCGGCTTCGCACGGGTATTAAACAAAAATTTCAGAAATTATACACACTAACACGATGGGTTTCACAGTTTTCATACGGATCTTTACTTTTTTAACAGCATTGGGGTTTTTGACATTGACTCGACATTCCAAAACTGACACTGGCCGTAGAGAAAAAGCAAGCACCGTGCGCTATACAACCTCTTTTTCTATTCTGACGCGCCATAATAGAAAAAGAGGTTGAATATACAGCCCACGGTTCAATTATTGAATTTTTCATGCGGATCCCTAACTTTTTTGAAAATATTATATAGCCTATGTTCATCACGGAAAATTAAGGATTCTAATGGTGAAAGAATTTTTTAACTCGGTCCAGTAGTTTCGGAGCCTATTCAATTCAAACAAACAAACAAACATACAAACAATCAAATCTTTCCTCTTTATAATATTAGTATAGACTAGCGGCCCGCCCCGGCTTCGCACGGGTATTAAACAAAAATTTCAGAAATTATACACACTAAAACGATGGGTTTCACAGTTTTCATACGGATCTTTACTTTTTTTAACAGCATTGGGGTTTTTGACATTGACTCGACATTGACCGTACCAACTGACACTGGCCGTAGAGAAAAAGCAAGCACCGTGCGCTATACAACCTCTTTTTCTATTCTGACGCGCCATAATAGAAAAAGAGTTTGAATATACAGCCCACGGTTCAATTATTGAATTTTTCATGCGGATCCCTAACTTTTTTGAAAATATTATATAGCCTATGTTCATCACGGAAAATTAAGGATTCTAATGGTGAAAGAATTTTTTAACTCGGTCCAGTAGTTTCGGAGCCTATTCAATTCAAACAAACAAACAAACAAACATACAAACAAACAAACAATCAAATCTTTCCTCTTTATAATATTAGTATAGATATAGATTATTGACGACCTCTCTGCGTGATGGGCGCCAGCGACGCAGTTGGTTGTGTTGTGGGTTCGATTCCTGCCTCGGGACAAATGTTTGTAGGACGTCCAGATATTTGTTCCGGGTATTCTAGTCGCTTTCTACGTACCATAAAAAAAATATTTATCTATGAAATATTTTGTATGAAGTTTATCAGTCACACACAAACAAATAACACAACCACTAGCTAGTAGCTTGGGGCTAGATAGTGCTGTGTGGATGGTATAATAAATAATGCCGGACAATCCACACAGCATCATCTAGCCCCAAGCTAAGCTGAGCTTGTGTTATGGGTAGGTACTAGATAACTGATATACATAATACAATATTATTTTATTACATAGATATATATATTATATTTTATTATACATAGAAAACGATTAGAACACCCTAAACAAATATCTGCAGATTGTACAAATATTTATTCCGAGGCGGGAATCGAACCCGCAACCTCCTGCGTCGTAGGCGGACCATCGCCCAACGCGCCACAGAGGTCGTCGTATCTAATGTAAGTAATTTTTTTGTAAATTTTAATTTAAAGACAATTAATACATAAATGAGGACTCTTTCTAGTATCCAATAAACATATTAAAGAACGTTGAATAATATCAAACTAATAATAAAATACACTTAGACATAAATAATTTGGGGTTTTAATTAAACGAGTGTAACATAGAGCAACACGGTCCGCCGGGGGCCCGCGTTGCTCTATGGAGTGTAAAGATATTCATACGGAAAATCTTTGTTGGGTTTAGCGTAAGTTTTTAAACTTGGCATCGCAATTTTTAATGGTTTTACACTTCAACAATCACTTACGATCATACGAGCTGCGTACGAAAAAATCAATCGCCTTGAATAATCATCATCATCATCAGCCTATGTTAGTCCACTGTTGGACATAGGCCTCCCCCAATGAGCGCCATAGCGCCCTGTCTTCGGCTTGTCGCATCCAGCATCTGCCAGCAGTCTTTCGCAGATCGTCATCCCACCTGGCCGGAGGGCGTCCTACACTACGTTTACCGAGTCGCGGTCTCCACTCAAGAACACGTTTACCCCAGCGGTTATCGGTTCTTCGCGAAATATGGCCGGCCCACTGCCACTTCAGTTGGCTAATTCTCTGAGCTATGTCGATGACTTTAGTTCTCTGTCGGATGAATTTGTTACGAATCCTATCCTTCAGAGAAACTCCGAGCATAGCTCTTTCCATAGCGCGCTGAGCGACTTTGAACTGGTGGACCAACCCTATCGTGAGTGTCCACGTCTCAGCTCCGTAGGTCATAACTGGTAGGACGCACTGATTAAAAACACAGCACTGATTAAAATCGCAGAACACCATCAGCGAGCTGCAGTCTGAGGTAGCGTTATTACGTAGCGCTGCTTCAGTGGACAAGTCGACCGAGATATCCAACGTCAACACTCGCCGAGGAGGTCAACGGAATGTGTCAGATAGCGTCGTGTCAGCGTTTTCGCCTTGCGCGGCTGACACCGATGCCGTCAGGTCGCCGTGCCCTCCCCGCCCGCGCCCCGCCGCCTCTCCGCGCGTGAGCCCGACACGTGCGCGCGCCGCCCCTCCCCCCGCGCGCGCATACGCTGCCGTTGCTGCCGAATGCTGCATGCCCGCTGCGCCCCCGCTGCAGGTATCGACAGCTACATCAAGAAGGGAGAAATTGACGCAGCGTCGCGAATCTGTTCGCGCCCCTGCACCCGTTCCGGCTGCTCGCGAGAGAAAGCCGCGTGATGCTGAAGGGTTCACTGAGGTAGTGCGGAGGAAG
>OZ007536.1:31287-52121 GCA_963931895.1 Eupithecia pulchellata
AACGATGATGACGCATCTGGTTTATTGATCGGATTTAGGTTTACATTAAAGTTTAATAAGGAACCACAAACTGTACAGTGCGAGCACTCGCACCGGTCGGCCACGCTCGCATACACCGCACATCTAAAAAACGCTTAACTCCGATTCAAAATGTCAAAAACAACGCTAAAGTCGCTCGAAAACTTACTTATTCAGTTCATAACTCCCATTGACCAAAAATTCGCGCCTGTGATGAAAGAATTGAAGAAACTCGAAGATAAAATCGATAAACTCGAAGCCAAAAAGCACCCATCATCCAACATCGAGGGTAACAGTCGCGGCCCACCGGCAATAGAGCTTGCAAAACCAACGACCACGAGAAGCACGCACACAGCTGAACAACGCACCGTGCAAGCGAAGCGGCGCACGCACATATCGACGACTCCTACCATACAGGACCGCGCCCCGCACCCGCCACAGCCTGCGCCTGCGCCGAACGCCGCTGCTACACTTACACTGGTCCCAGCGCCGCCGCCGCCACCAGTCAGTCAGTCAGCGGGCGGCCGCGCCAGTGGTCACTCCACAGCGCAGGCCACCGCCGGCTAGACCTCTCGCACCCGCTTTCTCGAGATCATATGCGAATAAACCTCAGCAAAATGACGAGGAGTGGAATGTCGTAAGCTATAAAAAGAAACGTCCGCCTCGACGGCGTGAAGTTATTACGGGTATGGGATCGACCGATAACGACCTACAAACTGTTGAGCGAGTGCGTAAAATTCACGCCTGTTTTTTTAAGGCCGATACTACGCCAGAATCTATCGTAGCCTATATGAACAGAAAGACCCCGAACAACAAATACGATGTTATTAAACTTAAACTGACACATTCATATTACTCGTCTTTCGCAATCACCGTGCCGTGCAGCCTATTCAAGTTTTTCACATCAGCCGAAAACTGGCCCCACGGTACTGAGATAAGCGAGTGGTTTCGGGTTAGCGACGGACGCGCGAGAGGCACGTCCACCCAGGCATCTCGGCGCAAGCACAGTTCGGTGCCGCCCGCCCCCGGAACAGCCCTGCAGCCGCCAGCCCCCGCGCCGCTGCTGCGGCATCCCTACCCGGGGAAGCCCCCGCGAGCAGCCCGCGATAAAACTCACCTCGCTATCTGCCACCAGAACATAAGATGTCTAACGAATAAAACTAGTAAATTATAAGTGCTACTTACAAAGGACTTAACCTGCGACGTTTTAGTAATAACAATGAACTAGTGTCTGTTACGTTGAATAACTAGGTATAACTTAATATCTAATTATTGTAGACCGAAAATACCCCATGGTGGAAGTTGCATATATGTTCGCACTGGCACAGATGTCACAAACAGACAGGATTTCTGTGATTTATCACAGGAACAGGTATTTGACGTGTGCGCCGTGCAGCTTGTGGTAGAGAATATATGTACTACTTGTAGTAGGAATATATCATTCAAACCAAACTGACGACTACACTTATCTAAAATTATTTGAAAACCTGCTCACTAAGATATGCCAGGAATATTTAGACGCGATTAGGTATAGTGGGCGATATAAACATAAACTTTAAAAAAAATTCAAAACCTAAAAAAGATCTCGTATATGTTTTATCTAGACATAATTTTGTGCAACTTATGGACACGGCTACTAGGGTAGACGGGGAATCGTCCACTCTACTCGACCAGAGGTATATACGAACCTCTCCGCACAGCGCATCGTGGGCTGCGCCGGTATCGCTACGCATCTCAGCGACCACGACGCACAGCGCCTCATCATAGTTAATAAATTCGACGTATGTTTCCCGGTCAAAAAGCAACCCCCAAACGTAATACTTGGGTGGATATCGAAGTTCACTTTGCAAAAAACTTGATGTTTGATTCCTTTTATTTAAAGAAGTGTTTTCCCGGAAAAACCGACCGCGAAGAGACCGCAGCCCGTTTTGAAAAAAAATACCACTCGTTAATCAAACAAAAACGCCATGACTTCTACTCTAAGACAATCCAAGACCACCCGAATAAGGCGAAGAGCATGTGGAGCTTCATAAATGCTGAACTCGGTCGCGGAAATCGCGAAAGGGCCGACTATACCGACCTCGTGCGTGAAAGACTCCGCCGCCGGCGCGCCCTACAGCACGAAGCAGCAACTGGTTAATGAAATGAATCTTGAGTTTACGACCGCCGCCAGCAAGTGGAGATGGAAGTGGAAGTGGAGATGTCTCAGTGATCATTGATCACTGAGACATCTCTGAATATATGTTGATCACTGATCAACACTCACAATTCAGTCATATGATTACATATCTACGGTACGGCTAAATAAGTGATACACGTGTCACTCATTTTCATTTATTTGCCGTTAGAGCTCAAAGCCTACTTGGTTACGTCAATTTATATTTGAAGTCATAAAAATACCCCATAGAATAAGTCCGCAATTCAAAGTAGAGGTAACGAATCCATGATATGCCGTTATAATTGTATTCAGGCTGGAAGTTTTCCGAAGCCTGTAAAGAATATAAACAAATTTATTTAGTTTCTTTTTTACTTGGTCAATATGGGCTTTCCAGTTACATCTTTCGTCTAATGTTACACCTAAAAATTTAGTTTCTCTTACAGCTACTTTCTCATGTTTTTTATGATATTATGTCAAGGCCTTTGCATTTTTAATTGGAATTGTTAAATTGCATAAAATTAGTCTTAGTCAAGTTTACTTGTAAATTATTTGCCTCAAGCCATTTAATAATAGAGTCAATTGTATTATTTATGTCAGTAGTATAATTATTAATGTCATAGAATTAGATGTTATTAAAATAGAAATGTCATCTTCGAATAGAGTGCATTGATTATTGGTCACTGCTGGTAAATCATTAATGTAGAGCAGGAATAAAATAGGCCCAAGGACGCTACCCTGTGGTACGCCATATCTATTATGTTTATATGTTGAGCGAAACGTCTCTACTTCATTTTTAGCATTAACGTTAGTGATTTCTACACACTGTTGTCTATTGGACACGTAGGATTCTAGCCATTTAAGTGCCGGGCCTCTTATACCGTATTTATCTAATTTGTCCAACAATAATGGGTGCGAAACGAAGTCAAAGGCCTTGGACATGTCAAAAAATACACTTGTCACCTTATTACCTGAATCTAAAGCATCAATAACATTCTTCATAAGATGAAAGCATGCTAGAGTCGTTGACTTTCGTTTTTGAAAACCATATTGTTCATTTATTAAGATTTTATGTTTATTAATAAATGATAAAAGGCGTTTTTGCATTGCTCGTTCAAATATTTTCGATATGACCGATATCAAAGTGATAGGTCTATAGTTTGCAACTAATGTTTTTTTATGTTTTTTGTAGAGAGGCTTTACTATAGAGTTAGCGCTACCATGGCCAGGAATAGCGAGGCGGCCGGGAACTGGGGGCCATTTTGTGGCTGATGTCATCATGAAGGGGTTATTGCCCATAATCCCCATGCTGGGTATGCGGGTTGGGGCTCGATTGGGATTGGGGATCTTACGACACTTGGGGTGGTGAAATTCTATGCCGGCATCACACGGCATAGAACATTAGCTACTCGTAGGTATAGATACATATCTAATGAAAACTCCAAGCACACACAGCACAGCACTCTTTTCAGAGTCGGGAAGAGAACCTAACGGATTACTAAAACCTACTCATCATCAGCCTATGTTAGTCCACTGTTGGACATAGGCCTCCCCTAATGAGCGCCATAGCGCCCTGTCTTCGGCTTGTCGCATCCAGCATCTGCCAGCAGTCTTTCGCAGATCGTCATCCCACCTGGCCGGAGGGCGTCCTACACTACGTTTACCGAGTCGCGGTCTCCACTCAAGAACACGTTTACCCCAGCGGTTATCGGTTCTTCGCGATATTTATTTATTTATTGTTTTAACAAAATCAACAGCCCTTAATGTAAACAGTTTTAACCTTAATTATCTAACTTACGGCCAATAAAAGATTTACATTTTATAAAAACTTACGGCCAATAAAAGATTTACTTACGGCCAATAAAAGATTTAAATATATGGCCGGCCCACTGCCACTTCAGTTTGCTAATTCTCTGAGCTATGTCGATGACTTTGGTTCTCTGTCGGATGTATTCGTTACGAATTCTATCCTTCAGAGAAACTCCGAGCTCTTTCTTCTGCCTCTTTCCATAGCTCGCTGAGCGACTTTGAACTGGTGGACCAACCCTATCGTGAGTGTCCACGTCTCAGCTCCGTAGGTCATAACTGGTAGGACGCACTGATTAAAAACTTTCGTTTTCAAACATTGCGGTATGGATGACGAGAAGACTCGACGTAGTTTTCCGAACGCTGCCCAGCCTAGCTGGATCCTCCTCTTGGCTTCCTTCTCGAAATTGTTTTTACCCAACTGCAAAATCTGCCCGAGGTAAGTGTACTCAGAAACAATTTCGAGGAGGTGGCCATGTACGATCACCGGTCTTGGATCAATGTGGCCATTGATCATGATTTTGGTTTTATCCAAATTCATGCCAAGACCGATACATCGGGAGGCTGAAGCTAGACTGTCCAGCATCCGGTTCAGCTCCTCTAGCGACTCCGCCATTAAGACTATGTCATCAGCGAATCGCAGGTGTGAGATGTAGTCGCCGTTTATGTTGATGCCCTTGTCTTTCCAGTCCAGCGTCTTAAACATATCTTCCAACGCGCTCGTGAACAGTTTCGGGGATATGACATCCCCCTGCCTCACTCCTCTGCGCAGTTGGATTGGTTTAGTCTGCTGGTCCTGTACTCGGACACTCATAGTGGCGGCTTCGTAAAGACATCTCAGCACCTCGATATAACGATAGTCTACTTGGCATCGCTGTAAGGATTGTAGAACAGCCCAGGTTTCAACGGAGTCAAAGGCCTTCTCATAGTCCACAAAGGCCAGACACAGGGGCTGATTATACTCTTCGGACTTCTGTATAATCTGCCTCACTGTGTGAATGTGGTCTATGGTACCATATCCTCCGCGAAACCCAGCTGAAACTCGTCGAGTCTCCTGGCGAGACGGTTCGATATAACTCGTGAGAAAAGCTTATAGACGTGACTTAGGAGCGAGATGGGTCTATAGTTTTTAAGGAGGGTTTTATCTCCCTTCTTAAAAAAGAGCACCACCAAACTCCCACTCCACGCCTTTGGAGTTCTCCCACTGTGAAGGACGGTGTTGAAGAGTCTCTGTAGCTCCTGTATTACAGGGTATCCTCCAGCTTTCAAAAGCTCTGATGTAATTCCGTCCTCACCGGGGGCTTTTCCATTTTTAAGCTGCCTCAGAGCTAACACGATCTCGTCTTGACTGATGTCTGGCAGTTCATTGGTATAGTGGCGTATCAAGGTGGCTCTAGAATCGTGACCGTCTCGTTGGGAACGGGGAGCATGAGCAGCGTATAAACGGCCATAAAAGTCCTCTATCTCGGCCGATATCTCCGGCTTCGACAATACGGTCCTTCCGTCGTGCGTTGTAAGCTTCGTCAGGTGGCTCCTGCCAAGCTGCTGAGTGAATACTTTGGACCCTCGGTTTCGCTCTATCGCCTCTTCAATGAGGCGTGTATTGGAGCTCCGAAGGTCGCGCCGTACCATCTTCGCAATTCGCTTGTTCAGGTCTGACCTTTCCGACGAAGTCGCTTGGGTGGTTTCCCGTCTTTTTGTCATCAGCCCAAGAGTCTCATCCGAGAGTTTGGACTTCTTACCAGTACGCTGCTTTTTGCAAAACTTGATGCCCTCGTCCCTCAAAGTTTCGACCAGATTGTGTAGGGTCTCGTCAGCGTCATCAGTGGGTTCCAAGGCAGCGAATCTATCCCCGAGAAGCTGCTGAACCTTCTCGGTGCCCGCCATGATTCTGATTGGGTTCGGTCGGAGCGTGGACTTCATCAGACGGTTCCTTTCAAGCTTCAGATTGATATTCAGAGAGCCTCGAAGGAGTCGGTGATCAGATCCGGTATTGACCCTGTTGATCACTGAGACATCTCTGAATATATGCTTGCTATCCGTCATGATGAAGTCGATCTCATTCCCAACAAACAATTTGGCGTCAATTAGAGCTTATTTTAGACCTTAACGTGATATAAAGGTGCTATAGCAGCAGCAATAACAACTTTTGGCAACATAAGAGTGTAGTCTAACAAAATATTCCACTGTGAGCTATACAGCATAGTTTTAAGGGTAATAACAAGATGAGTTTAAAGGTTAAAGACATACAGCAGCAATTTGTAACGCTATAATACAGGCTAAGCATCTTGTTTTATAGCTGTAAGTGAATCTTACAACCATAGAATCTAAATAAGAAGTAAGCACTGACTACAACCCCCCAAAGTGCTATGCAAGCGCTAACGAACTCTTGCCAAGAACTAAAAGTTGTACAAAAGCAATAATTACTTATACAATGGTTATTATAGCACCAAATACCTAAAGAGGTACAATACTCTCTTATATTACTTAAAGTTGTAACAGTGGGAACATTTTTCGCTATCATAGAACTTCTAGTGCCTAATGTCACTTCTGTATAGGTTTAGGTAGAGTAATAGATCTCAATACCTCTTCTGTAACCCTTATTTGTTCACTTGTTGATATCAGAGCAATGGCGAAGTGATACGAGGGCTGCACTAAAAGTATCGGGAATGGAATATTTCCACTGTTTCTGTCATATTAAAATCTTTTTAATTGAAAACTCCTTGGTTTTAAAAATCTAATACCATTTATTTATTTAAAAAAATATTCTCGGTCTTGTCACAAGGTTTCGTCAAACTTGTTTAGTCGTTGAGAAAATGGAATTGACTCGAGAAAATTCAAGAGCGATGATTTATTGTGACTTTCGAAGTGGTTTAACTCAAAAACAGTGAGTTGACCGGATGATTTCTGCATTTGGTGATGAAGCCCCATCCAAAACCACAATTTATCGCTGGTTTGCTGAATTTCAACGTGGACGTGTCAAGCTCAGTGATGATCCCCGTCAAGGTCGTCCAAAAACTGCAGTCACCCAAGAAAACGTTGATGCTGTGCGTAAGCTGATTGAGGAAGACCGACATGTGACATATCGCGAAATTCAGGCAACTTTAGACATTGGTATGAGTCAAATACAAATAATATTGCATGAACAATTAGGTGTAAAAAAGTTGTTTTCCCGATGGATGCCGCATTCGCTCTGTGAAGAGCAAAAAGTGGCTCGCGTTACTTGGTGCGTCAGAACTCTCGAAAGATTCCACACAGGACCTTCAAATGCTGTATACAACATCGTATCAGGTGACGAATCCTAGATATACGCGTACAAACCCGAAACAAAAAACCAAATTGCGTGGTCAGAGGTTTTCTTCGCCTGAAGAAGCTGTGGACGCCTACAAAACGGCCATTTTGGAGACCCAACTTCCGAATGGAATGGTTGCTTCAATAATTGGTTCCATCGTATGGAAAAATGTGTCAAATTTCGCGGAGAATACTTCAAAAAGCAATAAATACATTTTTAAATTGTAATGTTGTGTCACTTCCTTGATTCCCGAAATTTTCAGTGCCGCCCTCGTAGTAGGTACTAGAAGTAGTCAAGCGGGAGTTTTCTGCGAAAATGTCAATCTGGGTCCCGTACATAATTTTCTAAATAATAAATCAAATTAAACACAATATTTCAATCACATTTCTTTTATTCTTTTATACAAAGTAAATTAACTTAGTTTTTCTTTAAATGAATCATATTCAAATATATTTATTTATCACACTGAATCCTTATATTTGTCATTTAAAAACTATAAAGCAAAAAAATTATCTGATAAAGATTCATGAAATTCAGCTTATCATCAAGATTTATAGTAATAAATCAATAAAAATATAGTCAAGATCAAGAGGTTATTAATTTGTATCATATCATTCACAATCAGACCTACAGCTTGTACTAGTAGGTCTCTTTTGCAGAGGCCGCCTTCCGACTTATCAAGTCCTTTATCAACATCATCTTTCTCTTTGTTTTTTTTTTGTCAAGTTTTACACGTTTTCATATCGTTATAACAAAAAATCTAATTCGCGTTCAGCTTCTGCATAAGTTGAAATATTTCTTATTTTTACTTGACACTTTATTCGTCGCCCATCAAGTTGTAGTAAGGTGTTTGTAGATTTTACAAGTTTTAACGCATTGCATTTAGGCCATTTTAGTACTATTATTATGTTTCCATGGATCCGATGGAGCATGCAGTACACAGCACATATTTTCCTTTTTCTATAGTTTGTACAATTGTTGTGTACGGCATTCTGAAATTAAAATACAAGTTATTTCATGACGTCACTGAAAAGAGGAGATGAAGGAGGATGAAGGAGATGAATGAGAGGAGAGAGAAAAGATACAGTGAATAAAATATATACATAAAATTGAATCTCCTATGCCGGCATCCTATCATAAGTACTTATAAGCCTAACACAGAAATCTATATCTGATTTCTAAATAATTGATAAATTTTAAACATAAACATAATATAAAGGACCTTTTTCTTATTTTTGAGTGGTTTTAAAGTAGCAGTATGCGTTACTTTCGCGTTACTGTAAAATAGAAGTGTAATGAATGTCACTCAAAAAGCTACGGACAGACAGTACTACGGATCCCTAAATTTGTTTGCCCACCATTTAAAGGTTGCGAATTGATCTGACTAAGGTTATAAAAACAGAAGCGACTATGATTTATATAAAGTATTTTACTTATGCTTCATTATGTGTATTAATTACGACTAGCACGATACTTTAAACTGGAATAAACAATGTTTTATTCGATTCTTCGAAAACTTTTATGTTACTCCATATCTAATACATTGTTTATTTTCAGTAAAGAGACATTAGTCATCGGGCGATTGAATAATTTGTTAATAATACATATACTTAATCACAATGTACTTACGTTCGCAGTGAAAAATCAACCTCTCCTGTAGTCAATAAGTTGGAACTAAACGATTTCATTTCAGTTTCACAAACGAGGCGCCCTTTTGGATTAATAAATATCTAAACATTTTACGCACAAAACTAGAAGTAATTATTCTGTTGATAAAAAAAGAATATCGTGATGTTAAAATTTAAGAACCTTATAGCTCTTATAGATACCTTTTGGAGCTCAGAGCGTTAATAATCACCCATTTGCCACCCTCATTCCACCTAAAGACATAGTGAGTGACGTTGTAGTTCTGTTGTTCCCCTTAAAGAGTTAGTAGTCACCTATTTGCAGCCCTCAAAGCACCCAAAGAGTTAATAAACGCTATATTAATCTATTGTACCACTAAAGGACTTAACTTCCGCTTATTTATCGCGTTTTTATCTCTTGTAGTTTCAGTTTTCGCTATTATAGCTCTCTAATAGCTCTATTATACCTCTAAACCAAATCTGTAACTCTGTTGTACAGCCATTAAATAACCCAAGGCGATATAAAAGTGTGCCCAATTCGGGGGTATAGAGGAGTTATAGTGCGCTCTAACTCCAAATAGTAACACTTATTAATAACTGTAAGATCTGGTTAGCGCTCTTATACATCTAATATAGCTCTTGTCTTAGCGCCTAAGTGTTAGTTGGGTTTTTTGTGACAGAATCGGGACTCCGCCATGTCCACTTCCTTTGGGGCTGTTTCTTAAAGAAAGAGTTCATTAAGAACAGCCCCTATTTCTCAAGGAAGTTGACAAGCATTTGTCCCCTGTGATTTCGAACACCAAAACCATGCGGGCCTATCCGGGATTCATTGCCAGTCTGGGTTCCCACCTTCCCGTTAAAGTCCCCCATAACAACGTTGAAGTGAGCCTTGGTGGTGTGATGTAAGGCTTTGGATATGTCTTCGTACATATCCTCCACTTCATCATCCGAGTGTGCCGAGGTCGGTGCGTAGACCTGAATGACCTTCAAGCTGTAGCGCTTAGACAGCCGAAGGATCAGGTACGCTACCCTGGTCGACACATATTTTAAGCGATAAGGTTAGTATTTAATTTACTAATGTATTTATTGTTGATTTACTGACGTGTAATATTTTTTACCAATAAATTGATTATTCTGATTACACTGGAGATTTCTTCGACGTTGTTAGAGAGGGCCTTATTGACGAGGAAACCTACGCCACCCTGGGATGTTTTATCACCCTCGCGAAAGTAGAGAAGATGGCCCAAGTCTAAGGTTACAGTGTCCTCCCCCTCTCTACGGACTTCACATAACCCTAGAACATGCCATTTAATGTTCTCTAACTCCACTTCCAATTGCGCTAGATGGTGATCAAGCCTCAGAGTGCGTCCGTTAAACGTTGCCAGGGTCAGTTTTTGTGGTGGATGGTAGCCTAATGTAGCCCGGAGATTCCTAGCACCCCCTGCCCCGCCGTTACCGTGGCCGCTACCATGGCCAGAAATAGCGAGGCGGCCGGGAACTGGGGGCCATTTTGTGGCGGTTCTTATCATTGGGGGGTATTGCCCATAATCCCCACGCTGGGCATGCGGGTTGGGGATCGCAGTTCAGTGGAGTAGTTCTGCAGAGGGCGCTGCTGCCCACCCCCCGGTGTGTTTCCCTTAGTCGCCTCTTACGACACCCACGGGAAGAGTTGGGGTGGTGAAATTCTATGCCGGCACCACACCACACGGCACACGGCTAAAACCTACTACCTACCGTTTTCCCCCAGGTTCAAATGCCCCCGCATCCGTGCCGTGGCGCCTGCCCTGTTGTTTAGTCTTGTCCTGCCCCGTGCGTGAGGGTCTAACATTACAGAAGGTGTACGCCACGTAAAGCTAAGGTCATGTAAAGCTAAGCAGGTTAATAAATGTTTTCACATCAAGTTCCATAGGTACCTGTTGTACAATAACGAAAGAATATTAAATAAGTGTCAAGCCGTGTCTAAAAGTGTCTCATCATCATCATCAGCCTATGTTAGTCCACTGTTGGACATAGGCCTCCCCCAATGAGCGCCATAGCGCCCTGTCTTCGGCTTGTCGCATCCAGCATCTGCCAGCAGTCTTTCGCAGATCGTCATCCCACCTGGTCGGAGGGCGTCCTACACTACGTTTACCGAGTCGCGGTCTCCACTCAAGAACACGTTTACCCCAGCGGTTATCGGTTCTTCGCGAAATATGGCCGGCCCACTGCCACTTCAGTTGGCTAATTCTCTGAGCTATGTCGATGACTTTAGTTCTCTGTCGGATGTATTCGTTACGAATCCTATCCTTCAGAGAAACTCCGAGCATAGCTCTTTCCATAGCGCGCTGAGCGACTTTGAACTGGTGGACCAACCCTATCGTGAGTGTCCACGTCTCAGCTCCGTAGGTCATGACTGGTAGGACGCACTGATTAAAAACTTTCGTTTTCAAACATTGCGGTATGGATGACGAGAAGACTCGACGTAGTTTTCCGAACAGTGAAAGTGTCTAAGTGCTTATTTTGTAAGCCTAAAGAAATAAAGTTATTGAATCTGAATCTGAATCTGCTAGCTTTCGGGGGCCTGATTCGTGCTTTGTCCTTCTCTAACTATCAAAGAAGTAACCATATAGAAGGTAGTTTAATCTATTGTCTTGGAGATCTACTATCTATTCGGTCATTTGAATCCGTTCGAAGAGAAAAGTAGTCATCAGTCAGTGCTTTTAAATTAAATCCATTATTGTGCTCCTGCCCCGAAGTAAATAAATGCACATCAGCAGGCTTACCCTTGAATCCAATTCCAATCTCAATCCAATTCTAATCCGAATCAGTTCCAATCTCACTAAACGTAAAATTGGCACTCTGGAACAAAATCGAGATTGAAATTGGAATCGAGTATGAGATCGACTAGGATCGACTTCACATTGTAAATAACAGTGGTAGAATGAAATATCAAGATGCGTACAGGCTTAAAAAAAAAACAGCGGGGAATTACACACAAGTGTCCCACTTTTTCAAGTGCTTCTCGATGTTTACATAAGCTTTTCAGCCTAATTAATCTTCAACTAGTTTGCTCCGAGACTTGAAGAGTGCAGCAAAGTTGAAAGTAATTAATACATTCAAATTTTTCATCAATTATCAAGGTAAGCTGTAATCTTTTTTTATTGTACGAGAACCCAAGTAAAATGATAAAATACTACTTTGATAAATTTCGTCCATTCAGGGAACAATGAATACCTACCTACCATCAACTTGAGGCTCAGATTTTCTGGGGGAAAACCCAGGGATTGCTAAGAGTCTCCTCGCAGCAACCAGAGACAGCATACTCAGGCTGGGAGAACCGTGCTGGACCAAGCCAGGGAGAAATTTGCAAAGAAGGTTGCCAGGCTGTGGCTGATGCTCTAAATAGGGTTGCTGGTGCTCTTCAGCCATAGAAGTATTATAATTATTAATATTTTGCTGGACTGATTATAAAAAAAAAAACATTATAATTTAAAAGTTTATTATTGTTTAAGAAAATATGTTAGAGATGATGAAGATGCCGAGCTGCCCACAGTTCTTGAGCTAGTTGTGCACGAGGAGGGGACTCCTCAGCTCAGCAGAGGCAGGCCCTTGTGGGTTATCTATCAGTGCCTCCTGTGGGTCTTGGTCTTGTCTCCTTTGAGCATAACCTGAATCAAAAGAAAGACCATAGTTTACTATTAACAGAATGATTTATGGCAAAGAGATCCGCTACTGATTGTTGGGACATCATGGTGCCATGTGTTCCGCCCTCTTATCGTTGGTAACTTCCCGTAGCGTAAAAAGAAAGAGCCACCAAAATCTAGAAATTAAACAGTCTACATTTTAGCAAATATTTATTTACCCTCAATATTCATGAAGTTTTTAGGATGTGTTTAATAGATGGTTTTCTAGTAGATACATTGGTAAACATAACCAAGCCTACATGACTGAAACGTTAAGGCTTGAAGAGTGAGAGTCCCACTACAAAATACCACGAATGAGAGTTCAATTGTGTTTACAAACCTTGTATCTTGAGGTTGTATCACTACGACGCGAAGGCTTAGGCATCAAAGGCACTAAATCGGTACTTATAACATTAAAAAGGCTTTTGCTGACCCTGTAGCACTTTTTGAATTCATCGTCGGTCATGGCAAAAGCATTTTCTGAATACCGGGCTATTCTTCTTGCATTTCGCCTTCGCCTTATGTCTTCTCGATGAGCACAGGTTAAAATATCACTCATAAGAACCAAATGTGCCATTTTCTCGTTTAAAATCACTCCGTAAATCAATAATATCCTCGCACAATCGCTAAAAAGTTATCTTTTGGCAACTGTGAACCGGCACCGAAGCCGGCACCGATCTCTCATAAAAGGTGCGAAGTTGGACGGACCAGTCAGTACGGAATTGGTTGACAACTATATCTACCTAAACTTAACCAAGTATATGTATACGTATTCATGCAAATAGTTAGCAATCGCACGTGCGCGCGCGCAGGAAGCAAGGGGCGGGTTGGAACGGGGGGGGGGACTCATATCCGGCATCCGGTTGATTCACACACACAATTCCATTCGCGTTTTCGCGTAGGTGCAGTTGTGGAAACACCTAATTTTATTCTAAAATAATCTTTCTTAGCTCTAAATAGTACCGGAATCCGGATGCTGAACGAATGAGTGTTTCTCAGGAAATCATCTAAATTTACTGATATAATATAGGTAATGTATTTATGTTAAAAGGGGAAATTATCAAATTAGTTAGGCAGGTACAGTCAGCTGCACTAATATGTATACACTCCCAACATTTCATATTGATGTATACGTGAACCTTTCAAATTAAAGTATACCTACACCACAATTTTTCAAATTTATGTAGTCATGGTACTTGTCAAAACGTGGTATACAGATGTTCATAATAATGTATACACTATTTAGTCAAATAATTGTTTACCATCGAATAACAAATTAATGTATTCAAGACCACGCCTTATAATATATGCAAAAAAAGAATGTCACAAAAATGTATTCAGGTGTTAAATATGTTATTAAAAAGGCTTTTTCACTTAAATCCTGCAAGTCATCATAAATATATACACGACCTTAATTATGTATCCATAATAAAGGGCCATAAATATGTATACATCAATTTGTACGATGTTTTTCATTGACATGTATACAAAATGTTTTATTTTACAAAAACGCTTTTTACTAAAATTCCTACAAAGTATCATAAATATGTATCCACTGCAAGGCCAAAATAATGTATACATAATTGATAGTCATAAAAATGTACAGACAGAAGCATTAATTGGTAACCCCCCTAATAGCTAAAGTTTACATTGCAAATCACTGTACGATTTACAAATCTTTTACTCAAATACTAAGAAACAAAAACGTAACACCCAGTGGGAATCGAACCAGACATCCAATCGCTCACATGACAAGTTGACCACGCACCAACCAACTAAACCAACGAACCAGTTATCAGAGCGTCGAAATTTTATGTTATTAGTGTTCGACAGCGGATTTTTATTTATGAGATCTCTTTACACTGGATAAGAAAAAAAAGAAGTGTTTGAGGGTAGATTTAAATATAATCTTGGTGAACAATGAAAAGGTCACTAGCCATTTCCAATTCTAGTCTTGACTTACTGGTTTGAATCATAAATGAATTGAAGAATATTGAAGGAAATTATGCAAATTAAGAATTTTGTGAGAACTAAGATTGCGGTGCTATTCGAACAGCAAATGAGTAATCAGGAGATTGCTCGTTTTGAATTACGGTAAGTTATCAACTTATTATTCTTGTGTCATAATCGTTACGAAACAAATACATATTTTTTTAGTAAAACCTTGTTATCTTTAACTTCATTTAAGTATTGATTTGTTGTCTTACAGATAAAAACCGTGCGCTTAAGTGTAATGTGGGGATGTGAATGTAAGAAGCAATGGCAGATAAACAACAGGAGTGTATACAAATCAGTGAAGTCGCCATAATAATATTGTTGACATTCAGACTAGTTCGCCTTTTGCATCCACTCGTTCTACTGCTCAACAATATTTGATATCAACATAGAAGGCATTTGCATGCAGCTGATATACTTACACAATTATCGAGCAGCAAAAATAGGACTGTCTGCTGAACTCCACCGCAGGGCATGAATAACTTTAGGTAAGTGATAATACTGATATTTCTCAACAAATTCGAACACCTTTATCTCTGATTATTTCATCATAATAATAATATTTTTAACAAGTTAGTATTTACACGAACTAAATAAACATTATAACTGTTGTTTTTTTTTTCTTTTTAGGTTTTGGAGATGGATATCCTCTATGGGTCCTGGAGAAATAGTAAAAATAACGAGCAATTGAAAGTGTTGAAGGTTACTACGCGGATCGCGTATCTAGAAGCCCAAATTTATTTTGTCCATGATAATTGTGGAGTGCATCGTACGCGGATGGTTTCTCAAGGGTTGTTCATCTCTAGAAGACATTACTGTTATTTCTTGGACATCTAAAAGTTCGGACCTAAATCCGATAGAAAATATGTGGGGTCAAATGGTTTTAAATTGAGATCCGATCCGTTAGCCCTTAAGCTATTAAGCGATGTATCACTAAATATAAAGGACGATAAATATCACTACCTACTAAACCCTAATGTAATTTTACCTTTTAAAATTGTCAGAAAAACTCCATTTGACCTCATTTACTTTCAAAACTACCTGATTATTTAGTATTCCATGATTTACAAGAGATCCAAATTGTTTAATTCATTAGATTAGCAAAGTAAACGAAAATCTAATGAAAACATGTGTATTCTCGCACAAAATCGAAAATGGAATATTATTTTTCAGGATAAGAAGCTATTTGTAAGTAGGCTAAATAATAAAATAAAACATGTCAGAATTAATTACATTTTTTGTGTTGTTGTTTGTATCTAAGGCAAATTTTTGAAAAAAAATAAACGATATTGTTTACCTGAAATTATTATTGTTTTATTTTATCAATTACTTTAAATTCATACTAATAGACAAAAACTTCACTATTACACATGAATAAATGTCATTACATTACTAAAATTAAGTAGTAGTTATAAAACAAAAACATCCACTGCAAGGATTCGATGACGATCATTACGATGTGCAGTGACAGAATCTCGGTTACACTAACCACTACACCATAGTTACAAGAATTATGCCACGCCCTTACAGGGTTCATGTAATTTCTACCTATTAAAATGTAACATCTTGTAAAGGACATGAATGCAATAAATAAATAAATAAATAAATAAATAAATACATGTGATACAGGCTCGAAATTTCAGTATCGTTACTCCTGATAAAAGAAATGTAGGTGTTGAAAAAAACATTTGTTTTTTATTTAAACAATTAAATAAACTTAAAAAAAAAACAAAAATAAAATATAATGTAAATTAAAATGAATATATAAATCTTCACGGGTTTGAACCTACATGCTACTGAATGATAACTATGACATATTCTGTGAGGGGGTTACCAATTAATGCTTCTGTCTGTACGTAAATGTGCATTTTACGTAGTATAATATATGTAGTAGTAGGTCTTTTGTGACTTTTGACTTGACCTCAGTAGTGACGAAGTGAGTAAACTCAAGCATGGGGATGAAAAAACATCAATTAGGTAAATATTTTTTTTAGTAGGTATTCTTATTTAATCTTTTCACACTAAACACATTTTATGCTATTTAATGAAGTAGTAAAATAAGGTATTGTAGGCCCCTCCAGCATCAATCACTGCTTATAGCCGGTCGCGCATGGAAGAAACCATGTTTATGCACACTTTGAAAGCTTTCCCAAATTTCATAAACCATGATTAGGGCTTTCTTTGTCCTACACTCATTTGTGTCCCATTGCTGAGCCATCAATCCCAACGATGGATTCGATGGGGTTGAGATCGAGATTTTTTGGAGGCCAGGGCAACTTATTGACCATTCTGTGGTTCCATTGCTCGATACACTCGGGCGTTATGAATGGCCGAGCTGTCTTGCACGAACGGAACAGGCCCAGTACCTGGAAAGTAATCTTTCACACTTGCCCTTAACACCTCTTCCAATACTTCAGTATATTGGAGGTTGTTCATCCGACCCTCAATTTGGGTCAACGCCCCGGGACCACTGGCATGCATCCAGCCCCATACATCGAATACAACATAATCAGCAAACACAGGGTCCCTACTAGAGTTTGCGAAATCTCGTTCTCTTATTATCAAATTGCTCACAATTTCTTTAATTTTTTTTTTGCATACCCTCATGTAAGCAAGAAATTTAAAACAATTAAGAAGCAATATATTCTATGTATTTCTGTCTATCCAACTAAGAGGTTATATAAATAAACCGAGATAGCTACGTAACAGCACAGTTTGCCTCTAATGCCTGGATAACAATGTTTTAGTAATCGGAATGCATTTTCAAATTAAAAATTAACGGACTCTGAATGATCTTTAGCACTTTCAGTGTCAATGACACGCGTGGTGATGTTCGACAACCGTAATTTAAATTTCGTAAGTTAAATTTCGTGCAAGACAGCTCGGCCATTTATAACGCCCGAGTGTATCGAGCAATGGAACCACAGAATGGTCAACAAGTTGCCCTGGCCTCCAAAAATTCTCGATCTCAACCCCATCGAATCCATCGTTGGGATTGATGGCTCAGCAATGGGACACAAATGAGTGTAGGACAAAGAAAGCCCTAATTATGGTTTATGACATTTGGGAAAGCTTTCAAAGTGTGAATAAACATGGTTTCTTCCATGCGCGACCGGCTTTAAGCAGTGATTGGTGCTGGAGAGCCGTGTGGTGCCGGCATAGAATTTCACCACCCCAACTCTTCCCGTGGGTATCGTAAGAGGCGACTAAGGAACACACACCGGGGGGGCGGGCAGCAGCGCCCTCTGCAGAACAACTACACCGAACTGCGATCCCCAACCCGCATGCCCAGCGTGGGGATTATGGGCAATAACCCCCACATAATGATGCCATCTAGTGCGCTCATTAGGGGAGGCCTATGTCCAGCAGTGGACTATTATAGGCTGTTGATGTTGTTGATGTTGATGCTGGAGGGGCCTACAATACCTTATTTAACAACTTAATTAAATAGCATAAAATGTGTTTAGTGTGAAAAGATTAAATAAGAATACTAAAAAAATTATTTACCTAATTGATGTTTTTTCATCCCCATGCTTGAGTTTACTCACTACGTCACTACTCGTCAAGTCAAAAGTCACAAAAGACCTACTACTACATATATTATACTACGTAAAATTCACATTTACGTACATTTTTATGACTATCATTTATGTATACATTAATTTGGCCTTGCAGTGGATACATATTTATGATACTTTGTAGGAATTTTAGTACAAAGCGTTTTTGTAAAATAAAACATTTTGTATACATGTCAATGAAAAACATCGTACAAATAGATGTATACATATTTATGGCCCTTCATTATGGATACATAATTAAGGTCGTGTATATATTTATGATGACTTGCAGGATTTTAAGTGAAAAAGCCTTTATATAGCCATATTTAACACCTAAATACATTTTTGTGACATTCTTTTTGCATACATTAATTAAGGCGTGGTCTTGAATACATTAATTTGTTCATCATCATCATCAGCCTATGTTAGTCCACTGTTGGACATAGGCCTCCCCTAATGAGCGCCATAGCGCCCTGTCTTCGGCTTGTCGCATCCAGCATCTGCCAGCAGTCTTTCGCAGATCGTCATCCCACCTGGCCGGAGGGCGTCCTACACTACGTTTACCGAGTCGCGGTCTCCACTCAAGAACACGTTTACCCCAGCGGTTATCGGTTCTTCGCGAAATATGGCCGGCCCACTGCCACTTCAGTTTGCTAATTCTCTGAGCTATGTCGATGACCTTAGTTCTCTGTCGGATGAATTCGTTACGAATCCTATCCTTCAGAGAAACTCCGAGCATAGCTCTTTCCATAGCGCGCTGAGCGACTTTGAACTGGTGGACCAACCCTATCGTGAGTGTCCACGTCTCAGCTCCGTAGGTCATGACTGGTAGGACGCACTGATTAAAAACTTTCGTTTTCAAACATTGCGGTATGGATGACGAGAAGACTCGACGTAGTTTTCCGAATGCTGCCCAGCCTAGCTGGATCCTCCTCTTGGCTTCCTTCTCGAAATTGTTTTTACCCAACTGCAAAATCTGCCCGAGGTAAGTGTACTCAGAAACAATTTCGAGAAGGTGGCCATGTACGATCACCGGTCTTGGATCAATGTGGGCATTGATCATGACTTTGGTTTTATCCAAATTCATGCCAAGACCGATACATCGGGAGGCTGAAGCTAGACTGTCCAGCATCCGGTTCAGCTCCTCTAGCGACTCCGCCATTAAGACTATGTCATCAGCGAATCGCAGGTGTGAGATGTAGTCGCCGTTTATGTTGATGCCCTTGTCTTTCCAGTCCAGCGTCTTAAACATATCTTCCAACGCGCTCGTGAACAGTTTCGGGGATATGACATCCCCCTGCCTCACTCCTCTGCGCAGTTGGATTGGTTTAGTCTGCTGGTCCTGTACTCGGACACTCATCGTAGCGGCTTCGTAGAGACATCTCAGCACCTCGATATAACGATAGTCTACTTGGCATCGCTGTAAGGATTGTAGAACAGCCCAGGTTTCAACGGAGTCAAAAGCCTTCTCATAGTCCACAAAAGCCAGACACAGGGGCTGATTATACTCTTCGGACTTCTGTATAATCTGCCTCACTGTGTGAATGTGGTCTATGGTACCATATCCTCCGCGAAACCCAGCCTGCTCCGGTGGCTGAAACTCGTCGAGTCTCCTGGCGAGACGGTTCGATATAACTCGTGAGAAAAGCTTATAGACGTGACTTAGGAGCGAGATGGGTCTATAATTTTTAAGAAGGGTTTTATCTCCCTTCTTAAAAAAGAGCACCACCAAACTCCCACTCCACGCCTTTGGAGTTCTCCCACTGTGAAGGACGGCGTTGAAGAGGCTCTGTAACTCCTGTATAACAGGGTATCCTCCAGCTTTCAAAAGCTCTGATGTTATTCCGTCCTCACCGGGGGCTTTTCCATTTTTAAGCTGCCTCAGAGCTAACACGATCTCGTCTTGACTGATGTCTGGCAGTTCGTCGGTATAGTGGCGTATCAAGGTGGCTCTAGAATCGTGGTCGTCTCGTTGGGAACGGGGAGCATGTGCAGCGTATAAACGGCCATAAAAGTCCTCTATCTCGGCCGATATCTCCGGCTTCGACAATACGGTCCTTCCGTCGTGCGTTGAAAGCTTCGTCAGGTGGCTCCTTCCAAGCTGCTGAGTGAATACTTTGGACCCTCGGTTTCGCTCTATCGCCTCTTCAATGAGGCGTGTATTAAAGCTCCGAAGGTCGCATCGTACCATCTTCGCAATTCGCTTGTTCAGGTCTGACCTCTCTGACGAAGTCGCTTGGGTGGTTTCCCGTCTTTTTGTCATCAGCCCAAGAGTCTCATCCGAGAGTTTGGACTTCTTACCAGTACGCTGCTTTTTGCAAAACTTGATGCCCTCGTCCCTCAGCGTTTCTACCAGATTGTGTAGGGTCTCGTCAGCGTCATCAGTGGGTTCCAAGGCAGCGAATCTATCCCCGAGAAGCTGCTGAAACTTCTCGGTGCCCGCCATGATTTGGATTGGGTTCGGTCGGAGCGTGGACTTCATCAGACGGTTTCTTTCAAGCTTCAAATTTATATTCAGAGAGCCTCGAAGGAGTCGGTGATCAGATGCGGTATTGAACCTGTTGATCACTGAGACATCTCTGAATATATGCTTGCTATCCGTCATGATGAAGTCGATCTCATTTTTTGTCACAGAATCGGGACTCCGCCATGTCCACTTCCTTTGGGGCTGTTTCTTAAAGAAAGAGTTCATTAAGAACAGCCCCTCTTTCTCAAGGAAGTTGA
>OZ007536.1:52321-125199 GCA_963931895.1 Eupithecia pulchellata
CGGCCGCGCGCTGTGCGCCCGCGACCTCATGGCAAGGTACACTACCGACTTCATCGGCGCGGTCGGCTTCGGCCTCGACGCCGATTGCCTCAACGACGAACGATCCAGCTTCCGCAAGCTCGGCGCCGATATATTCAAGGTGACCTTCAAGCAGGCCGTGGTGGCGATCCTGAAGGACATATTCCCCGAGGCGGCGCGGCATCTCAAGTACCTGGGCGCCGTGGAGAGGGACCTGGTCGAGCTGGTCGGCCAGATCCTGCGCCAGAGGAACTACGAGCCTTCGGGCAGGAACGACTTCATAGACCTGCTGCTGGAGTGCCGCAAGCAAGGCACCATCGTGGGCGAGTCCGTGGAGCGCGCCGGCGCGGACGGGCGGCCGGCGCGCTGCGAGCTGCAGCTGACGGACGAGCTGATTGCGGCGCAGGTGTTCGTGTTCTTCGCGGCGGGCTTCGAGACCTCCTCCTCGGCCACCTCCTACACGCTGCACCAGCTCGCGTTCCACCCCGCGGCGCAGGCGCGCGTGCAGCGCGAGCTGGACCGCGTGCTGGCGGCGCACGGCGGCCGGCTCAGCTACGAGGCGGTCAGCGAGATGACGTACCTGGAGTGGGCGTTCAACGAGGCCATGCGCATGTTCCCGTCGCTGGGCTACCTGGTGCGCGAGTGCGCGCGCCCCGTGGCGCTGCCGGAGCTGGGCGTCCGCCTGGACGCGGGGGTCGGCGTCTTCATCCCGCTGCAGGCGCTGCACAACGACCCGCAGTACTTCGACGAGCCGCACGAGTTCCGCCCGGAGCGCTTCAGCCCCGACAACTTCGAAGCGGACAAGAATCGGTTCGTCTACCTTCCCTTCGGCGACGGCCCGCGCGCCTGCATAGGTGAGTACCTCGGGTGCGAGTGTGAGTGCAACCCGCGCCAGGCGGAGTGCTGAGCGACGGTCTGTGTTGCAGGAGCTCGGCTGGGCAAGATGCAGTCGCTGGCGGGGCTGGCGGCGGTGCTGTCCCGCTTCCACGTGGCGCCCGCGCCGGCGACGCGCCGCCATCCCGCCGTCAACCCGCGCTCCTCCATCGTGCAGGGCCTGGAGGGAGACTTGCCGCTCATGTTCTCGCCGCGGAGCCCCGCGCCCGCCTGACTACCACTATCGACTGTTCCCCTGCACCAACAATTAGTGCTATGAACATATTTATTTTATTTATTTTTAATTTATTTTATTTTATTGGTAAGTATACAAAACAGAAGACAATCGAATCATAACAAGAACAAAATATATATATATACTAGCTGTACCCGCGACTTCGTCCGCGATTGTCATACATTTGTTTCAGTTACAGTTTTTCTACTATTAAATAAAAACAAAACTTCAATGTGCTGTATTTGTCTTTTTACACTTTTAATGTATTTACATAAATATATTTAGGTAAATAGCAAAATTTTATATAAGAACTGTATGAATAGGATAGGAATAAAAAACTAAATCAAATATTGATCTACGTGGGACAGTACCTATACTGTGCCGCAGTTATCTTCGTCAACACTCTGTACACGACTTATAATGGAAGAAATGTAAAAACAATTTAATGTTTCTAAATGCTGTTATAATTTGAAATATAACTTAATGAAAAACATACCTACCATAGTACTGATTTGTTTGGAAATTACGCTTGATTTTTATATATTATCGCAAAGTAGTAATAAACAAATAAAAAAATAGTTATTTTAAATAAAATTTTACAAAACATTTAATTCAAACCAACTTAACAACACAAATAACAAACAATAAAATAGAAAAAGCAATCAATGACAGAAAGATAATACATAAAGCATTTGATGACCGGGTGGACTGGACAATATAGTTTAGGCTGTATTTAGTGCTCGACCGACGGTGAGCGCTGAGGTCGGTCGAGCGTAGCTGTATTAATGAAAAAGTATGAACGACTACAGTGCAGCGCTGATAAATTCCTACGCGCGTACAGCTACGTCGCGCTGACGAAAACCGTCGGTCGAGCTCGTCGGTCCGGCGTGCGTCGGTCGACTGACGCGCTAGTCGTTATACACGCGCATTTAATGCGGCGCTGACCGAGCAACCGACCGTACGCGCGTACGCACTATCGCGAACAAAATGAAAATGAAAATTTTTCCTCGTATTGTCGCAATTTCGAATACCTACAATGTACAAACTTTTCCTTCAATTAGCCGGTCTACAATTATTGGGTGCACATGATAATATCTTCTCCGTTTTTTGTGCCGTAATCGTTTGCGAAAATAGTAAGCACATATTATTGAGTTAACAAATGGATTCATTTTTCGTCGCAACTGCACACGTTTGGCTACGTTTGCCGTCAGTTATGCACTAAACGCTTTTTCACGACCGACGGTCAGGACGTACGGTCAGCGCGTACGGTACGCGCTCACCGTCGGTCGAGCACTAAATACAGCCTTAGAATTTGGACACGTCAGATGAGTAGCTCGCCCACAGGCACCGCGCGACATCACTGCAGCCGCCGCCGCCGTCTCGTCTCCTGTCTTGCTGGGGAGCGAAAGATGTTATAAAGCATACCTATTTGGAAAAATATGTACCTATTTTTTATAGAAAGTCTGCTCTAAGCTTTCTTTGCTTGACTTGACTTTTTTAAGCCCCCATGAGCCTTCTTAACTTTAACTTTCAAATCCGCAGACGTTTTCCTCCTGCCCCGGTGTAACGGGGCAGTTAGCGCAGCAGGGCAGTAAATGCGTTATGGAAAAAATATTTACTTGCTCTTATTTACGGTTTTGGTTTCGAGACGTTCGACTGGGGCCCCTTTTCTACTGAACTAATCACATCAATATGCCTCTGGTATCGTCACATCACGTCACACGATACGTTTGAGTATTCTTCCAGCAGCGGAAATCTACAGATAAAGATGGAAAGCTGCGTCTCAAAAGTCGGTGCGGTGAGAGCAGCGCACGCAATATCATAACTATTTTTGATCTAAAGGTTCTACTTGTAAATAGATCATAGATTAAGAACTTACTTGTAGAACACCCAAAAATCTAAATCAATATTTCCTTTAGACCTTACAGGACTTTTGGACACATCACCCAGTGTCAGTGTCCATACATATTTTACTGCAAAAAATAAAAACATGATTAGTTTAGTTTCTTTTTCGTGGTTCCGTTCAAATGGAGACAGGACAGAATGAGGTTTCCTTCGATGAAAGAAACTACAAATGACCAGGGACTCGCGTCAAGTGTCTAATTTTAAACCATTTTATATTATGATAAAGCTGAGTTTTTTTTAGATCTACTAAGGGAGACGCGTGGAACCCCGTGGAACCGTGAGAGTTATCGAAAAGTAAGGAGTTATGTGCTAAATGTTCGACGACTTATGCTTAAAATTGTTGGTACCTACACCTTGCATAATATATCTCTCAGTGCAAGTAGTAATAAGTTCTACCTATTAGGTACCTATTCAGGCGAAGTAGGGTGCAAATTTAAAGAAAATAAATAGGTACATCATAGAGCGGTACTTACCTGTAGGATAATATGCACAACACATATTCAACCATTATGCCCTTCTGTAACGTTGTTGGGAGAATATTTTACAATTTATAGTTAAATAACAGAAGGATTTCTGCCAGTTTTTATGTCTTCATTTCATTGATCAAAAAACAGAAAATAGATTGTCACTTTGACTCGTTGTCGTGGAGAAAAAGGCAAATGTCACGCCATCGAGAAAATAAATCTTGTCTATTAACTCTTTGGACTCCTTAGTCGAAGCGCAAGAGTGAACATCAGGCTTTAGTCTAGCCGGACCCTCGGTAAAAATAAAAACTAAATAAAACATAAAATATGTACAATAATATGTTTGATTAAATGTATAGGGGTAATGTGAACAAATCTGACCTAATCAGGTATATGGACAAATTGTGCTCTTTAAACTTAAAAGAAATTGTGATGTTCACATTCCCTTACAGCGACAGCTTGCCACAATCAGAAAACAACCTTAGATATAAGCTAAATATGATGTTGCACACTATTTCAAGCAACAATAATAATGTACATGTGATTGACACTAACAATATTGTTAGTAAAAAATATTATTTGACTCAAGGTAATTATTACCTTTCCAATTATTATAAAAGACAGATAGCAATTTCGCTATCCTATTATTTTAAAACAACAGCCAAAAACTTGGCTATAAAAAATGCTTCTTTTGAGCATTCTTTTAAATTGACAAACAATACCTTGGAAGTTATTCCAAGTCATTTAAATTAGAAATAACGACAATAGAGGAAGTCTCTAGCCCTATAAAGTCAAATATTATTAATCACAAGAAAAAACAACAAAAACAAAATTGTAAAATAAATGCAAAGTTTACCAACTTGGTGCACCAAAATATTCAAGGTTTGAGAAGTAAATTATTAGAATTAGAATTATACATGAACTCATTTGATATTGACATCATCTGCTTAACAGAACACTGGCTGAAAAGCTATGAGATCATGTTTAACTTTAGTAACCATCAGGTTGGTAGTTCTTTTTGCAGATCACATGCTATTCGTGGAGGCTCTTTAATATTACTAAATAAACTTATAAAATTTAAAGAACGTAAAGACATAGTTTGTTTATCGATTGAAAGCCACATTGAAGTAGCATGTGTTGAGTTGGAGCAAACTATTGTAGTAAGCGTATACACCCCACCATCAGCCTCTTTTGAAATATTTGAAAAAATTATGGATGACATCTTATTTAAAATATCAAAATCAAACAAAAATCTCATAGTATGTGGAGACTTTAATATTAATCTTTTAGAAGTGTACTCCTTAAGTAGTAGATTAATTAACTTATTTAACTCTTATAATCTAAAGCCACTATTTTTGGAACCCACTAGAATAACTGAAACTTCAGCAAAATGTATAGATAATATGTTTGTTTGCTTAAATGATAAAATTGTTAGTAAAAATATAATAAGTAACTTAAAATCAGACCACTTAGGTCAAATAATCAAATTACAAATTAAAGTTAAAAATAATAATGTAAAAAAAAAAATAACATACATACCTGTGACCACCAGTCGATTTGAGCGGTTGAAATTGGATTGGGATTCTAAACCACCACCTTGTTATATATATAACAACCCTAATGAGTCATATTGCAGTTTTTTTAACAAATTCACCACTGCATTCAATTCAATATTCACACCCAAGTCGATTGTGGTCTCAGAAAAACTCAACTTTAGTGAGTGGGCAACAGTAGGTATACATAAGAGTAGGCAAACTTTGTATGAACTGTATAATGAAAAACAATACAATTTTAGTCTTGAGTTCAAAGAAAAAGTAAAAAACTACTCAAAAATGTTCAGAAAAGTTTGTCAAATGGCAAAATCAAATTATATAAGCTCGAAAATCAGAAATAGTGAAAATGTAATAAAATCGACATGGAAAATAATAAATAGTGAGACTGGAAAGGTCAGTACTTACGATAATGATTATAACTTAAAGATTAATGATTGCTCAGTCCAAAATGACGTTGACGTAGCCCAAGCATTTGAAAACTTTTTTACTGACATTCCAATTTCTACTACAAAGTGCTTAAACTCATCTCAAGTTATCGCTGAGTCTTTGCTTATAGAAAATGTACCCAAATGCAAAAATAAATTTAATTTCAATCATGTCAATGAAACTGATATTAAAAAAGCTTTTAATCTATTGAATGTAAAAAAAACTGCAGATCTCTGGGGCGTTTCTGTTAGACTTATTAAACCATTGATTGATACACTTGCACCAGATCTAGCTTTTATATTCAATGAATCTATTGACTGTGGTGTATTTCCTGATCTAATGAAGCATAGTAAAATAATTCCATTGTTTAAATCAGGTAGTAGGTCTGACCCCACTAACTTTAGACCAATATCAGTTTTGCCAACGTTCAGCAAAGTTTTTGAAAAACTTATTTTACATCAATTGCTAAGGCATTTCGATGGCAATGACCTGCTTCACTGTAAGCAATTTGGGTTTACTCGCGGCAGGTCTACCACTGATGCTGGTGTAGAGTTGGTATCGCATATTTTTGATGCTTGGGAGAAGTCGCAAGATGCTTTAGGCGTTTTTTGCGACTTGTCAAAAGCATTTGATTGTGTACACCATGTAACATTAATCAGGAAACTACATCATTATGGAATAAAAGACAACTCTTTGGATCTTCTTACTTCATACTTGTGTGACAGGATACAAAGAGTTGACATTAATGGGGAACGTTCTTCGGGATCTGTAGTTACAATGGGTGTACCGCAGGGGTCTATCCTCGGTCCTTTCCTATTTCTTGTTTATATTAACGACCTCCCTCATCTCGTTAAGAATAATCACGAGATTGTATTGTTTGCTGATGATACTTCACTAATTTTTAAAATGAAACGTCATAACACAAATTTCGACGATGTGAATAATGCAATCTCAAAAGTAGTCAATTGGTTTAGTGTCAATAATCTTCTGCTTAATGAAACCAAAACGAAATGTATTAGATTTATTCTACCCAATGTAAAACAAGTTAAGGCCGATGTAAAGGTAAAAGAGGAATCTTTAGAAATAGTAGAAAGTACTGTATTTTTAGGAATAACTTTAGATAGTAAACTTCAATGGGGCTCACACATAGATAAGCTATCGAAGAGACTTAGTTCTGCAGCGTATGCAGTCAAAAAAATCCGTCATCTTACAGACGTTGATACTTCTAGACTAGTCTATTTCAGCTACTTCCATAGTATTATGTCTTATGGCATACTGCTGTGGGGGAACGCTGCAGATGTTAACACCATATTTGTGCTGCAGAAGAGGGCTATTCGTGCAATCTATAATATGGGTCCCAGAGAATCCTTGCGTGAAAAATTCAAAGAAATAAACATAATGACAGTAACATGTCAATATATTTATGAAAATTTGTTGTACACTCATAAAAATATCAATAAGTTCATTAAAAATAGCGATATACATAATTTAAATACTAGAAATAAGAACAAACTGGCTGTGCCCACTACTAGGCTACGTAAGATTAATGTATCTTTTAAAGGGCAATGTATACGCTTCTACAACAAAATTCCAAGTGAGTTGCAAAAATTATCTATAAATAAATTCAAACGGATTGTCAAAAATATACTTTGTAAAAAAGCTTACTATAAAATATCAGATTATCTAGACGACAAAAAAGTTTGGTACGAGTTATGCTCCAACTCTAAAACTAACAATCTAACAAGGTAAAGGTTTCTTGTTCGCTTCTTTACTTTACCTAAAAAAGATTGAAGTGAACAATTAATCAAAGTGATCACTTTATTTCCCATTTTTATTTCTTATTTAACTTGTATTTTGTGACGTGTCCAAGAGTCCTGTAAGGTCTAAAGGAAATAAAGCACTTTGATTTTGATTTTGATTTTGATTATCCTATGTCCGTACTCGTAGTATGAACTCAAATCGTGTCAAGTTTCATTCGAATACGTTCAGCGGTTTCGGTGTGATGCGTGGTCAAGGAACTTTACTTTCATTCCTCTCCCACGGGAACCTTACTGAGTTCCGGGATAAAATATATTGAATGTCCTTCCCCATAGTATGGACTATGGACTCAGATTGTGCTAAGTTTCAATCGAATGCATTCAGTAGTTTCGGCATGATGGTTAGGTTAAGGAATTTTGCTTTCATCCCCTCTCCCAGGGGAATCTTACTGAATTTCAGGATAAAAATGTATCCTATGTTCTTCCTTGTAGAATGACCTCAAATCACGCCAAGTTTGATTCGAATGCCTCCAGCAGTTTCGGCGTAATGCAAGTATAAATAATTTTGCTTCCATCCCCTCTCCCAGGGGAACCTCACTGAATTCCAGGATAAAAAGTATCCTAAGTATGTCCTTCCTCGTAGTATGAACTCAAATCGCACCAAGTTTCACCAGTTTCGGCGTGATGCGCGTTTAAGAAACAGACAGACAGACAGACAGACAGACAGACATGAATGAAAAAGAATACAGTTTTGTCTTCAGTATCGATAATAGAATGCTCTCCAATAAAAATTTTCAAAATATCTTCAATGTACAGAATTGGTCCTGTTACAGTTTTATTATAAGTATTGATAACTTTTTTATTTATGAACCGATTTACTTGAAACAAACACTAAATGTTAATTGAAGCTTACCATAACATATTTTTGAAAACCCCATCTAAATCGGATAAGCCGTTTCTGAGATTAGCGCGCACAAACGCACAGACAAACAGACAAACAGATAAACAGACAAACAGACAAAAATTCTAAAAATCATTGTTTTGGGTCCTATTAGCGTTAATAAAGGTCCCTATACTATTTTTTCTAAAATATCTTCAATGTACAGACAGGGTTCCATTAGATTTTTATTATATGTATATGTATAGATTATGGTTCTTATACTAGATTGAATTCTGAAGCATGCATACACAACATGATTATATGATAGAGCAGTAAAAGCATACAATATTAAAACTACAAAAAGCTGTTTAAAAATTGGATACATACTTGTACGGAGTACCGCACGATAGGTAGAGTCACTGAACTAGGTCATGTAAAGCTAAGCAGATTTCAGGTTTCACAACGTGTTACATACTTACTGTACAATTACTTACGAATATTAAATCAGTGTCAAACTAGCACTCGGGGGTTTGATTCGTACTTTATCCTTCCCTCTAACTATTTAACTATCAACTTAACTTATAACTGTAGAACCCCTACAATACTTAATAAATAATAATAGTAATTCGTCAAAGGTTTATAACTTTGATTCAAAAATGTAGAAATCTAAACAAATCAGAAAGTTAAAACAAAATATAAAGACAATCATGCATTATTTATGTACAGATTCGGCAAACTCTGCAATCAGTGGCCATGGCCAGAGCTATTTTTTAAACTTAGATAAGCTACTTATAAAAATATCCATGTTTTCATCGATTAACAATAAATCATTAAATAAACGACTCATTCTAACGACGGGATTGTAATATGACGTGTTATTTTTGTAAACGCTTAGGGTGAAAGTATTCATGAATGGTTGTCTTGATCTTGGTTTAATATTTATGTTAAATTGTGAAAGAAGATAAGGCGAATCAATATAAGAGTGAATAATTTTGTATAGATGATCATGATATTTGCGACGATATTCTAGAGAAGTTAAATTAAATTTGTTAAGCTTCTCGGTATAACCAGGTAAACTTCTCTTGCTCATTCCACTCCTGTAACATACCTAATGTGTTTACTAATTTCTTTTGAACTTTCTGCGTATTCTATACTTAATATTATAAAGAGGTAAGATTTGATTGTTTGTTTGTTTGTATGTTTGTTTGTTTGAATTGAATAGGCTCCGAAACTACTGGACCGAGTTAAAAAATTCTTTCACCATTAGAATCCTTAATTTTCCGTGATGAACATAGGCTATATAATATTTTCAAAAAAGTTAGGGATCCGCATGAAAAATTCAATAATTGAACCGTGGGCTGTATATTCAACCTCTTTTTCTATTATGGCGCGTCAGAATAGAAAAAGAGGTTGTATAGCGCACGGTGCTTGCTTTTTCTCTACGGCCAGTGTCAGTTTTGGAATGTCGAGTCAATGTCAAAAACCCCAATGCTGTTAAAAAAAGTAAAGATCCGTATGAAAACTGTGAAACCCATCGTTTTAGTGTGTATAATTTCTGAAATTTTTGTTTAATACCCGTGCGAAGCCGGGGCGGGCCGCTAGTAATTTTATAAAAGGGAGACCAGACTACGTCATTAAATTCCATAACACTACGAACTAATGAGTAGTATAGATAAGCAAGGCTGTAAGGACTTCTGAACTCCTTTGTGGACCTAATTATAAAGCCGAGAATTTTATTACTCTTTGATACGATGTGATCATAATGAGGGTTAAAGGTAAGTTTTTCGTCAAAGAACACGCCCAAATCCCTAGCAACTGATTTGCGCTCGAGAATGTGATTGTAAAAGTATTAATTTATGGAGAGACAGAAATGAAACAATTCAAGTAGTAGCCATGATTCATTTATTGATCTACCTACATTTATACAACACTCATTATAATTAATCTAAGTCTACCCACAACCCCCTTATTAAATAATAAGAATGGTGTAAGGAAATAAACTATCAAAGTGTTTGCTTAGTTCGACGAAGCAAACATTGCTTGAAGAATTTACGGGCAATACAAATAATTAATGTTAAAGCAATACTAGATGGGACGGGAACCTGCTTCCACTGGGTAGGTCCATCGATCAGGAGGTATCACTTGCCTGCCAGAACGAGTATAATGTTTAGTAGAATGAATCATAGGGGTTCTAACACTGGAGCTGGATGGAAATTGTGTGGATGGTTCTACAGATTCATCCATGATGTCATCATAACATAGGGAATATGATTGGTTTGGATCAACACGATTGATTGAATCAATGATTATATGTTTCCGATTGCGTCTCAACAAGCGTCCTGTTGTCATTCTTATCATGTAAGACCTAGTGTCTATTATGCCATGAACTGTACCAGGTTCCCAACGATTATTGTTTCTAACTTTAACCTTTTGACCTATTGTGAGCTGTTGCAAGACTCGTGAACCTTTATCATAGTACTGCTTTTGAGAAACTTGACGAGCTTTTAACTTACCTAATAATTGGTATGTATTTGGGGATTCAATAATGTGGGTGACCTTGGCAATGTACTGCGTAATTTTCTGCTATACAATAATTCAGCTGGAGATGGAATGTTTGAGCTAAGTGGTGTATTCAAATACTCTAAATATCCTACATAAAAATCGGAATCATCATGATAAGTTCTTTTCATCAAATTCTTTATTGTTTGTATTGCTCTTTCAACTTGTCCATTCGACTGGGGATACCCAGGTGATGATGTCTTATGTGAAAAATTCCATTCTATCGAAAACTGCTTAAAATAATTAGAAGAAAATTCTGGACCATTGTCAGTCATGACTGTCTCAGGTATTCCATGTCTTACGAATATGCGTTTAAGTTTTCCTATTATTTCCTTGGATTTTAATGAGTGCAGTTCTTCAATTTCTATAAATTTACTATAATAATCTATAACCAAAATGAAAGACTTGTTCTTGTAATGAAATAAATCCGTTCCTACTTTATTCCATGCTATTTCAGGTATCTCATGATTAATTAATGGTTCTTTTGAATTTTGTTTTCTGTGGGTAAGACATGTTTGACAATTGCTTATGTAATTATCTAATTGTGAATTAATATTTGGCCAAAAAATACTTTCTCGAGCTCTTAATTTGCACTTTTCTATACCCATATGACCTGCATGAATGGTTTTTAACATTTCCATGCGTAAACTTTTAAGGAATACCATTCTTGAGCCTTTCCACACTATTCCAAAATCAACCGTTAATTCATCTCTATAATTCCAATACGGACACAAAACAGTGTTTAGTTCTTTTTTATGCACTGGCCAACCTAATTTTATCACTTTAATTAATGATTGCAATTCACTGTCATCCTTAGTACATCTCTGTATTTTTATAAGATGTGAGTCGGTCAGCTGATTATTCGCTGATAACGCACACACCTGTGCCTTGAAGTGTAGGTAATCGCGCGGCTGAGTTTCACTATAAACTTTACTTTCCGGCACTGTTGGAGCTACTGCGCGGGACAATGTGTCGGCAATGAATAAATATTTTCCTGGTTTATACACAAGCTTAAAAACATAGGGTTGTAATCTCATCAGCATTCTTTGTAACCGTGGAGGTGCATTTGCCAATGGCTTATTTATGATGCTTACTAGTGGTTTATGGTCTGTTTCTATCGTAATATCAGACCGTCCATAAATATACATATAGAATCTTTCACATGCAAAGACACAGGCATAAAGTTCTTTTTCTATTTGTGCATAAGCTTGTTCAGTTTTTGTTAATGATTTTGATGCATATGACACTGGTAAATTGTTATGCAATAAACATGCTCCTAGACCATTTTTACTAGCATCTACTGATATGGTTATTGGTTTATCAAGTGAATAATATTGTAATACCGGAGGACTCACTAACAGTCTCTTTATTTTTTCAAAACATTTCTGATGCCTTTCTTCCCAGTGCTATTCCACTTCCTTTTTTAATAATTCGCGTAACGTAGCGGTATGTTCTGATAAGTTAGGTACAAAGCTGCTAACATATGTAACCAATCCTAGAAATCTCTCAATATCCTTAACATTGGATGGCACTGGCATATTTTTTATGGCAATAATATGTAATGGATCTGGAGATATTCCATTTTTTGAAATTTTATGGCCTAAATATGTAATTTCTGACAATCCTATTTTGCATTTCTGCTTGTTTAATTTAATATTAATTTCCCTGCATCTTTGTAATACAGCTTGTAATCTTTGATCATGGATTTCTTTATTCGGTCCATACACCAAAATATCATCAATAAATTGGATTACCCCTTCAAGATCATCTAAATGTTCATATAATTTTTTATGGAACACCTCAGAAGCTGATGAAATGCCAAAAGGGAGCCTTAAAAATTTGTATCTCCCGTAGATTGTATTAAATGTACATAAATCCGTTTCCTTTAATTTAACTTGCCAAAATGAATGCTTTGCATCCAATGTACTGAACACTGCGGCCCCAGATAGGCGACTCGTTACTTCTTCAAATGTTGGTAATTTAAAATGTTCCCTTTTTATCACATTATCAAATCACGAGGATCCAAACAGATCCTTATATCCCCACCAGTGTTGTTCCAAGTCAATTTTAGGGTGGCCGTATCTTAATCAAAAAATTGCCGTATTTTAGGGCAAAATCAGAAAAACGGGCCGTATATTCTAAGTTTTTATAACAAATGTTTACAAATAACGCTAATCCGACGCCATAAAATCCTAACCATTAGTAGATTACAAAAAATGGCGGATTGTAACAAAAAAATTTAAAATAAACGGATCATTGGCAGCTGGAGCGCATTTTTTTCTATAAAAGTCGTCACTGTTTCCTATATTATATTTTGGTTTGGTTTGCTGAGTTTTGATCTGTTTATTTTTTTAGGTGTTGATTGAACATCTCAGTGTAACAATCCAGCAAAGATAACTTTAAACTAATATAACTGAAAACTGAAGCAATAATTGCCGAAATAAGTTCAAGTCTTCAAATGAAAGGGCCGTCCTAAGTTAAGTGTTGTAATTAAAAACAAAATTTACATTGCACACACTAGATTCTAGTGTATAAAGTAGTATTCTAGTATAAATGTTGTATTGTTCTAGTGACTAGAACAATACAACATTTATAACTAAGTGACAAAATATAAAGTCGCTAGGTGTGCCAACACTAGTAAGTATTTTATTAGGTTAGTTTAATGACTTCAGGGAAACCCTTAGCCAGAAAGAAGCCTGTCGCTAGTGGGTTCCGTTATAAGAAAAAAATCATTTTTGTCAACGCTTCTGATACCGGCCGTATAATTTCATACAAATAATATACGGCTTTGAAATGTCTGCCGTATGCCGTATTCTTGACGATTTACCCACCCGAAAGCCGTATAATACGGCAATTGCCGTAGCCGGAACAACACTGATCCCCACTAGGTTTCTTCACTACTGTCATACTATTTACCCAATCGGTGGGACCTTCTACTTTTGCTATAATTCCTTGTTTTTGCATTTCATCTAATTTTGTTTTTACTTGTTCCCGAAGAGCAACTGGCAATTTTCGGGGTGGGTGTATAACTGGTTGGGCATTTTCTTTTATTTGTAATTTATATTCTCCTGGTAAACAACCAACTCCTTCAAAAACATCTTTATAATCAACTAATAGTCTATGCTCATTTGTGTTTATTGACATAATTCTTTTTATTAATTCTAGCTCTTCACATGCATCTTTACCCAAAATAGGAACAGAATCAACATCAGCTATGATGAACTTCAAAAAGTAATAATTTTGCTTGTAATTTACTTTCATGTAACACTTTCCCATCACTACTATTTTGCCTCCAGAATAGCCATGCAATCTAATAGATGTACTTGTTAAATCATCCTCAGAAACATTAATCATCTTTAAATATCTTTTGGGGATAATATTCACATCCGCTCCAGTGTCTAGTTTGAATCTAATAGAATAATTATTTATGGATAAATGAACAAACCATTTGTCTAATTTACTTGTGTTTATTACCTGATCGATGGCCTCCCCATGGCTTTCGTTCTGTACTGCATACACTGCTTTGCACATCCTGGAGAAGTGATTCATCCGGTTACACTTGAAACATTGTTTTCCAAACGCTGGACATTCGTACCGTTTATGTCTTCCACCGCACTTTTGACAAACAATCAGACCGGCACTCTGATATGACCGTCCACGTATATTCGCACCACCACGATGTTGAAAGGCATGGCCAGGGCGCGGACCCGACGTCGGGACGCCGCCACTGGTCCCAGGTCTCCCGCCAGAGCCGCCGCCGCCGCCGCCGTCTCGCGAAGAACTTTGCCCGGCGAACGATTTTGTTTGGTATGCTCGCTGATTTCTTCTAACCCAGTGTATATCCCTTGATAGCAATTGGGTCTCCTCGTCATTGGCTTTTACTTGATGAACATGATGTTCCGAATTTTCTGTTTTGATATTCACCGCTTGCGCTCGTGACAATTCTGCCAAACGACAAATGTCAATTGCTTTTGACAACTTCAAATCCATTTCTCTCAGCAGTCTTTCACGTAAGCTACTATCCCTCAATCCGCATATTAATCGATCTCGTATTAATTCTGTAGATAAATCTTTGAACTCGCACTTGGCAGCCATTTTGCTCAATTCAAATACGTATTGTTCCAATGACTCGAATTCACCTTGATCTCTCGTAAAAAATAGATGGCGTTCTATAGTTAGGTTCTTTTTTGGAACAAATACTGTATCAAAACTTTTTATCAATTCTTCCACTGACTTTATTTCACCTTTGTTCTCAAACTGGTCGTAAACTTCCCGGCATCGATCTCCAATGACATGTAATAAAATGTTCAGCTGCACCTTCTTATCTTTTTTATGTAGTTCGCACGCTTCCGAGTAAATTGTAAATGATTTTTTCCAATTATCCCATTCTTTGCTCAAATTTCCAGAAGTTACGTTGGCCAAGTTGTTTTCGAATAAAAATGGCTGCGGCGGTTTCAATACTGACTCCATTGTGGTAACGCGTGGTATATAATTTTCTAATTCTTTGCACTTTGTCGGTTTTCTTCACTTTGTATCTTACTATGGTTGCTTTAACTTCACTTTACTTGCATAATTGGGGAATTTTAACCGGCTGCGCCATGTAAAAGTATTAATTTATGGAGAGACAGAAATGAAACAATTCAAGTAGTAGCCATGATTCATTTATTGATCTACCTACATTTTATACAACACTCATTATAATTAATCTAAGTCTACCCACAGTGATCATTAAGTTTGTACTTAAAAAGTTGCTTCTGAGTTAATTTAGTGAAGGTAATAACGAAACATTTATTTGCATTTAAAAGCATGCCATTGTTAATACACCAATGGTTAACGGCGTCAATATCAGATTGAAGCTTCATCGAGTCCTCCTGGCTGGTGATGGTGTTATAGATTTTTAAGTCATCTGCGTACCTATAAGAGACATGGGCATGAAAGTGTTTCAACTAGATCGTTGATAAAGGCAACAAAGAGAAGTGGACCTAAATGTGAGCCCTGCGGCACGCCAGAACTGACATCCGCTGGAGAAGAAGTGTGTCCCCCCATTTAGCTAAATGATCTCTCAAAGACGTTTTAATTGATCCAAACTTTATCTGGCTGACAGGCGATTTTGCAAGACAATTAGAAAAATTTTATATGTTTAATACATATAATATTATATACATACAACATTTTTGTAAAACACCATGGTACAAGTCGAAAAACGGTAAGCAATATAAAATACGTTAAATTTTTAACCACCTGGTTCTGGAGGTCGATATCCGTTTCTAGGAGTCAGCTAGGAGTTAAGAATATATTTATTTTATAGATACTTATATAAATAATCTTGACCTTTACATGATTTTCTTATGATACTTGTCATCATCATCGTCAACCTGTACGAGTCTACAGCTGGACATAGGCCTCCTCTAATGAGCGCCACAGGCAGCGTCCTGTCTTCGTGTCATATGATACTTATAGTTTGTAAGTAATTGAAGTTTATACAATTGTTTGTTTATGCTGCTGGTTTTTTCTTTATTAATAAATATTATAAATAAATAAACAATTGATAACGAACATTATATTAGACCGGCTTTGCGAGTACATTTTCTATTTTGAATATGAGAATTCCGTAACTTTTAGGAGTTTTGAGAAAAGAGCCCACCGTTGGATCCAACATCGTCAGCAAATGTAGGTAACATTATACACCGTGTAACAAAATATGTGTACTAAGCGAAAGGGGGTGAATTCACTTTTTTTTGGCTTTTTTCAACCTATTTCACTAAGTATGAAACTCAGACGATTTTCAAAACCTGTTTTGGATTGTCGAAATCCATACCTTTGATTTGATATTACTCTCAATGAAATAGCCCCCATTGTATGAAAATTAGTTATTTGACCATATTTCAAAAAGTATTATATTTACAGACTTCTCTATATTTTTCCTGTAAAATATAGCTATATCTACAAACGCTTAGTACATTTTACATCAATCACTCTGCAATCTTTGGAGATAGGGGGGGGGGGGGAATGGTAAATTTTTCGACCTTTTTCAAAATATTTCGAAAAGTATATAACTTATCGAAATTTCATAAACCTTATGGAATGTACAAACCAAAACCTTTCATTTGATACCCAACTCGGTGGGGGGGAAAAAAGGGCGGGAAATTTTTCTAAAGGGGTGACTACCCCTTTAGAAAAATTTCCCGCCCTTTTTTTACTATATTTCAAAAACTATTATTTATAGGTACAGACTTCTCTATATTTTTCCAGATTTAGATCCATATCTACAAACACTTGGTACATATCACATCAATCGCTCTGCAATCTTCGGAGATAGGGGGGGGGGGGGGGGGTACCGGTCAATTTTTCGACCTTTTTCAAAATATATCAAAAAGTGTAAAATCTGTCGTTTCAAAAACTGTATTGGAATGTACAAGCCAGTACCTTTCATTTGATACCCAACTCGGAGGGTAGTCAGCCCTTCAGAAATTTTTCCCGCCCTTTTTTTACCATATTTCAAAAACTATTATTTTTACAGACTTCTCTATATTTTTCCTGTAAAATATAGATCCATATCTACAAACACTTGGTACATATCACGTCGATCGCTCTGCAATCTTCTTTCTTTCATTTGATACCACTTTTGACTTTGTATGTTCCATTTAAAATTTCGATTTCAAAATTTGTATGGAAAATCTTCATTTTGATTTTTCATTTATTTTATTTTTCTATAAATATGTGCGGGCGCACAAAATGTATTATTATTTCAAAGAACAATGGCAGAATTTGGTCTGGACTTTTTTTCGCGTCCATGGATTTGATGTATATGAATCAAATTTAATTAATTTTCTACGATTTTTCAATTATTTACTCCTTCTCGTAAAGGCCGGAGTTATTTTATGTTATTTAAAAGCTTATCAAATGAAATTCGAATGAGGTACATTCGAAATGTTATCATTTTATTTAGTGGTGCGGGTACTATTTTATCTTTTGTCTTTGACAGTGTCATGTTGTCTGTGGTTGTCTGTTAATACGCTACAGAATCCTTCCGAGACTCGCTTTTTTAATCTCTGCTGTGTTTTGTGTTTATATTTTGGCTTTCTATATATTTCTACCCGACCTGGAGAGTTTATGGACTGCTTGATACTGCCCTGTGTGACTAGTGCGTGCCCTTAGGACTCCGATATTGCTTTGCGTGATCATAAGCTAATCTTACTGTTCTCTGATTTTACCTAGTGAATTGGACTTTTGTTGTAAACCTGGGACAATCGCAATGGCAGATTATTATAGAGGTCATCGTAGCACACTATTTTATGTGTAGTTTACACATAAAATAGTGTGCTATCACATACATAGATTGCACATATTTTATGTATATACGAAGGGCCGTAAAATAAAAATATCCATCTATGTATATACTTATATACATTGTTTTAAGTATATAAGTTATCTAGTAGGTACTCTTAACACAAGCTCTGCTTAGCTTCGGGCTAGATGATGCTGTGTGGATTGTCCAACATCATTTATTTGTGTATACGGTACCCTCAGTTTTTTGTGTTTATGGGGCAAGTATATTTTTGTAAATATCGCGCCCAGTTTTTGTAAAAATACAATAAGGTTAGAACTTATTTTGATTTTTCTCATTTCGTTTGTCTGTAAATACTTATCACCTCAATTAACCACACCACATTATCAATTTCTTTAAGATTTAATTTTAATCTGCGATCTATTATAGATAGTTTTTGTTTGACGTTCATTCATAACCTAAAAATTCAAACATCGAAATCTTTTTTTTCCGGCTTTTTCAGATGAAAATAGTCTCATTTATAGATTCTGGAGCAAACGCCAAATCTTTCAACATATTTTTCACTAGCGGCCCGCCCCGGCTTCGCACGGGTATTAAACAAAAATTTCAGAAATTATACACACTAAAACGATGGGTTTCACAGTTTTCATACGGATCTTTACTTTTATTAACAGCATTGGGGTTTTTGACATTGACTCGACATTCCAAAACTGACACTGGCCGTAGAGAAAAAGGAAGCACCGTGCGCTATACAGCCTCTTTTTCTATTCTGACGCGCCATAATAGAAAAAGAGGTTGAATATACAGCCCACGGTTCAATTATTGAATTTTTCATGCGGATCCCTAACTTTTTTGAAAATATTATATAGCCTATGTTCATCACGGAAAATTAAGGATTCTAATGGTGAAAGAATTTTTTTACTCGGTCCAGTAGTTTCGGAGCCTATTCAATTCAAACAAACAAACATACAAACAAACAAACAATCAAATCTTTCCTCTTTATAATATTAGTATAGATTACGGGACGCTTCAATTTGATTCCAGACAATTCTTAGTATGGAGACCTGCCATTGTTCTTTCAAGTCAATAGCTGCAGTAGTTTCTGAGATATTAAGGATTCAAAACACAAAACCCAAAGCGATTCCATAAGGGTTTTGCAACCGATAGCAAAACCCTAAAAACGGTTTTTTTTCTAGAGCAGGTTTTTTTTCAAAGCTACGAAATTATATTGACTTGCACTTAAGGGCAGTTAATATTTCGCAAACGTGTCCCTAAATCGAAAAATTCAACTACCTATAAATTACTCAATGTTTTTTATACATCCTCAAATGTTTTTTATACATTTGAAAGCAAATTTAAGCAACTAAAATAACGTAACTGTTGGCAATATAGCAAATCCAACGCTTTATTTACATCGGCCGGCGCCGGTGCTATTCGGAAGTGGAACGGAGATTTGTTTTCTAAGGCATTTCTGTGGTCATCGGTGAACAAATTGAATTCCATTGCTTGGTGGACAGGACTTTGCAAATCAACTGCTTTGTCTAAAGTTGCTGTTAAATTCCTCTCGCCACATTGGCACATCGGCAGCGTGCGAGAGAACGTTTAGTATAACATAATAAAGATATTTTAGTTTATAATTTAGTTTATAACTAATTATTAACATACTATTGATTTAAAAGTAAACAAAATAAGATTTAGTGTTTTATTTCATTTCAGATATAGAATTTATTATATCCTGAAAAAAAACCTAATTTAGAAAAAAATCTATGGTCCCATGTTTTTTTCAAGATTTTGAAAAAATATATTCTGTTTTTTTTCTATTTACATCTCTAGGTAGTAGGTATGTATAGGTTATCCGGATACTTTTTAAAGGCACTAGTAAATTAAAACTTTTTGTATGGGAAACGAAAAATAGGAATTTTTAATTATCTCCCCCCCACAACTGATCACCATTGGGGTCTGAAACCTCCCCGTTCGGCTTAGTACACATATTTTGTTACACTTTGTATTAGATCACATTTTACACACACACTCTACCTACCTATTAATCTTTATACGGAGGACATCGTAATTGACTGGGTGGGTATGCACATTCTTACAAACTTCGAAAACGGACTCTGTCGCCTCTAGAACTGAGAATGTTGATCCTATCTCTGACATGACAATCAGCAAAAATTTTTGTTGAAATCATAGAATCAAAAGTTCAAAAACTTCTACAAACCCTTGACTGTAACAAGTCTGCTGGGCCTGAGGGATGGCACTTGACTCTTATCGCGTGAGTAATGCATCGGGGATGTCTGCAGCCGTGCACCGGAGCGCAGAGGGCAGCGTGTCCCAACAGCGTCCTACAGACTGTAGCTGGCAGAAATATATTGTAAAAGAACCAATTCTAGTTTTACCTAATTTGCTTTAAAATGTGGTTTAATTTAATTTAATTTTAATCTAAAATCTGATATCAATTATATTATTATACCTATATAATTTGTTCTCATATCAAACGATTATTAGTATTATTAGTAGCTCTCCGATGTTGGTACCTTTGTTCAAGAGTACTTTATTTAGTGTCGTTCAATCATTTGAGTGTACTATGATAATATGATGCCAAGACAAACGCCTGGAGTATTCTCCGAGGTTGCCAAATGTGTTACGCGCGCTGAATGCCGAGCGGAGCCGGGGGCATCCATCATACCCCGGGATCAGCGCGATCGATGGAGTTCACTCTCCGCGTGCGTGTGCGCTCCTCCGCTGGAACAAACAACGTGCTCGTGCAACGCCTGTCTCGCACTCTCTGCCCAATAACTCAAACAACTAACTAATATTCTTACCTCGGTAAAGACGTGGGTGAAACCTACGTAAGTTAATACGTTATTTCACAAATTCTAATTAAGTACCGTACCTAATAAAGTAACAACGATATTCAAATTTCTGGGCGTTCGAAGCATTTGGCTTAGTCAACGTCCGCCATTATGAATATTTTTCAAAACGGCTGCGCAAGATTATTCCTCATATATCGCTTGGAGACACTTAAATATACAAAAGAAGTTATGAGCACCATATTCCTAGTGTCACGTTACAAAGTTATTTGTAAAAAAATATCAATGGTAGGTAAGTAACTAACTTAAAAAAAGTCACTTGTTTTAATATGATTCTAGATACACACATAGACTTTTGTGTAATAATTCTAATTGTTGTGTTTCAAAAAATAGTTAAATATTTATATCATATAACATACGTTAAGTAGTAACGTGTCACACTCAAGAAGATTATGAGTTGGTACACACACCTTTAGCTAAGGTCGTGATTATGGATAGAGAAATAATCTGAACTGTTCAGTATGATCCAATCAATCACGTATTATATGTATGTAATTAAGTTTATATAAAAAACTGAAGTTAGGAATAATATTTATAGAGAGCCAAATTGTTACTTATAGTGTTTATTATATCTTACTATACCTACTTGATTAGGTATAATCAACGTGGTTTATACCTCTATGTCACTGACTCAATTTTGACTTAAATTCCTTACACTTAGTATTAGTTTTAGTTATTCGTTACAATGGTGTAGGTAGGTAAGTAGTTCTAAAATGTAGGGACAAATGCGACAAATATTTTGAATAAATATCGGTCACATTAATGACAGAATGTGCAAGAAGGGAGCCTGCCCATCTACAACTTCTAAGAAGAGACAGACCAAAAAATTAAGCTGGTCTTTGGCTCCCTTCCTCTATAAATAACGGGCTCTAGACAAAGTAACATTTGATTAGCGAAAGCGATGGTAGAAACGTACAAAAATGTATGGATTTGACATATTCCTTCGATATCACGCATCGCAACGACAATCATCATAGCTCAAATGATGGCGAAGTTCAATTGGTAGACAAAGTAACCTTTGCGTAGCTATCGCCTTGTCTATACGTCTGATCGCATCGCTAAATGCCGATAAGTTGGCACAATTGGTTGTCAATCTTTTGTTGTTAGACTGTCATAGTTTGATTGAAGTATTGCGCTCGTATTGTGTTATTAATTAATATTTTTCGAATTATTCATGCCAAAGCCTTTTAAAAGCAGTGCAAAAGAGATTGTGTTGCAGGTGCGTGCCTTTTGTGAGGAAGAAAAGGCAGACCATGCCCAGTTAAATCCATTAAATCTAGTGCGATCTCGCGTTGCACCATCAATGCAACTGGTAAGTAAAATAGGGATACCAGCTTTATACACGATACCTTTAGAATGGATCATAAGATTTACTCACATAAAAAGATAAAATAAAAAGTAAATTATCCAGGTTATTTAATTTATCTTGTTATGATATCCCTTATTTGTATATATACAAATATTGAATTTTTGAATTTTATATTATACAAATACAAATTTTATGTGTCATTTTCAGTCATGTCGGAGAAAACCACGAGTAGAATACATAATATAAAGAAGCGAAGTTATTGCTGCCTGCAACAAGTCAATTCTGCTGAAAATCGTCGTGGATCTTGAAGATTTCGATTTATAAGATTTTTTTGTGTTGTTTATTTATGTTCCTTTTGACCATAATTAGTGTCAGAACAATTTCAATAAATAATTTAAAATTTTTATTGTTTCATAATTTAAAACTTTCCTAGTCCTAACTACTTATATATTTATATAAAAATATGAAAGTAAAACATAAACAACGTGTGTTTATGTTACATAATGGGGTAAAAGATTCATAATGTTGGCAATATCGTGCTGCCAATATAATGCTGCCAATTCCTGAGGCAGGACAACTTATGGTGTACGGTCTGTAGTCTATAGTTATCGAACTCAATCATTCGCTTATTTCGTCCGTTCACCGTTCATGAAATGACGGGTCAAATAAAAAGGAGTACCAAGCCAAGTAGGTTGTTACCTATAACTTCAGATAGAATTTCTGTAAACAAACGTGATACATATCAAAAAAATTGTTTCGATTTGGAAGTTTACCCAATCTTTTGAAATACTTATGGCAGAGTTTATTGTGTAATTAAAATCAATAGAAAGAAAATAACAATGGTTTAGAGCTACATACTTATATAATTATATTATTTAATTGTTTTCAACAAGTTCTTAAAATCATGAAGAAATAAATAATTAGGAGAAAATACATATTTTACGACACTCGTATCATCTCGGTAATATTGGAGTGTGGAGTGAATTCTATGCCGTGTGGTGACGAAATAGAATTTCACCACCCCAACTCCTCCCGTGGGTGTCGTAAGAGGCGACTAAGGGAAACACACCGGGGGGTGGGCAGCAGCGCCCTCTGCAGAACAACCACCGTACTGCGATATCCAACCCGCATGCCCAGCGTGGGGATTATGGGAAATAACTCCCAAATGATGAATAATGCCATCTATGGCACTCATTTGGGGAGGCCTAGAGGTCCAGCAGTGGACTATTATAGGCTGATGATGATGATGAATATTGGAGTAAATAACAGAAATTCAAAACTATTTTGCATTTTGACAATAGACGTTTTTGTTTGTATTGTAATTTCTTTCGACTCTCGCCCTTAGAAGCCAAATGTGTGAATTTTTGCCGATCATTTGCAAAAGCTTTATCTTGTTTTTTTCGTTGTTATATTTTTAATCCCTCATGGACACAGGGAAACAAGGGTGCGATCGTGAATGCTACAAACAAAAACTATTATTTATAGGTACAGACTTCTCTATATTTTTCCAGATTTAGATCCATATCTACAAACACTTGGTACATATCACATCAATCGCTCTGCAATCTTCGGAGATAGGGGGGGGGGGGGGGGTACCGGTCAATTTTTCGACCTTTTTCAAAATATATCAAAAAGTGTAAAATCTGTCGTTTCAAAAACTGTATTGGAATGTACAAGCCAGTACCTTTCATTTGATACCCAACTCGGAGGGTAGTCAGCCCTTCAGAAATTTTTCCCGCCCTTTTTTTACCATATTTCAAAAACTATTATTTTTACAGACTTCTCTATATTTTTCCTGTAAAATATAGATCCATATCTACAAACACTTGGTACATATCACGTCGATCGCTCTGCAATCTTCTTTCTTTCATTTGATACCACTTTTGACTTTGTATGTTCCATTTAAAATTTCGATTTCAAAATTTGTATGGAAAATCTTCATTTTGATTTTTCATTTATTTTATTTTTCTATAAATATGTGCGGGCGCACAAAATGTATTATTATTTCAAAGAACAATGGCAGAATTTGGTCTGGACTTTTTTTCGCGTCCATGGATTTGATGTATATGAATCAAATTTAATTAATTTTCTACGATTTTTCAATTATTTACTCCTTCTCGTAAAGGCCGGAGTTATTTTATGTTATTTAAAAGCTTATCAAATGAAATTCGAATGAGGTACATTCGAAATGTTATAATTTTATTTAGTGGTGCGGGTACTATTTTATCTTTTGTCTTTGACAGTGTCATGTTGTCTGTGGTTGTCTGTTAATACGCTACAGAATCCTTCCGAGACTCGCTTTTTTAATCTCTGCTGTGTTTTGTGTTTATATTTTGGCTTTCTATATATTTCTACCCGACCTGGAGAGTTTATGGACTGCTTGATACTGCCCTGTGTGACTAGTGCGTGCCCTTAGGACTCCGATATTGCTTTGCGTGATCATAAGCTAATCTTACTGTTCTCTGATTTTACCTAGTGAATTGGACTTTTGTTGTAAACCTGGGACAATCGCAATGGCAGATTATTATAGAGGTCATCGTAGCACACTATTTTATGTGTAGTTTACACATAAAATAGTGTGCTATCACATACATAGATTGCACATATTTTATGTATATACGAAGGGCCGTAAAATAAAAATATCCATCTATGTATATACTTATATACATTGTTTTAAGTATATAAGTTATCTAGTAGGTACTCTTAACACAAGCTCTGCTTAGCTTCGGGCTAGATGATGCTGTGTGGATTGTCCAACATCATTTATTTGTGTATACGGTACCCTCAGTTTTTTGTGTTTATGGGGCAAGTATATTTTTGTAAATATCGCGCCCAGTTTTTGTAAAAATACAATAAGGTTAGAACTTATTTTGATTTTTCTCATTTCGTTTGTCTGTAAATACTTATCACCTCAATTAACCACACCACATTATCAATTTCTTTAAGATTTAATTTTAATCTGCGATCTATTATAGATAGTTTTTGTTTGACGTTCATTCATAACCTAAAAATTCAAACATCGAAATCTTTTTTTTCCGGCTTTTTCAGATGAAAATAGTCTCATTTATAGATTCTGGAGCAAACGCCAAATCTTTCAACATATTTTTCACTAGCGGCCCGCCCCGGCTTCGCACGGGTATTAAACAAAAATTTCAGAAATTATACACACTAAAACGATGGGTTTCACAGTTTTCATACGGATCTTTACTTTTATTAACAGCATTGGGGTTTTTGACATTGACTCGACATTCCAAAACTGACACTGGCCGTAGAGAAAAAGGAAGCACCGTGCGCTATACAGCCTCTTTTTCTATTCTGACGCGCCATAATAGAAAAAGAGGTTGAATATACAGCCCACGGTTCAATTATTGAATTTTTCATGCGGATCCCTAACTTTTTTGAAAATATTATATAGCCTATGTTCATCACGGAAAATTAAGGATTCTAATGGTGAAAGAATTTTTTTACTCGGTCCAGTAGTTTCGGAGCCTATTCAATTCAAACAAACAAACATACAAACAAACAAACAATCAAATCTTTCCTCTTTATAATATTAGTATAGATTACGGGACGCTTCAATTTGATTCCAGACAATTCTTAGTATGGAGACCTGCCATTGTTCTTTCAAGTCAATAGCTGCAGTAGTTTCTGAGATATTAAGGATTCAAAACACAAAACCCAAAGCGATTCCATAAGGGTTTTGCAACCGATAGCAAAACCCTAAAAACGGTTTTTTTTCTAGAGCAGGTTTTTTTTCAAAGCTACGAAATTATATTGACTTGCACTTAAGGGCAGTTAATATTTCGCAAACGTGTCCCTAAATCGAAAAATTCAACTACCTATAAATTACTCAATGTTTTTTATACATCCTCAAATGTTTTTTATACATTTGAAAGCAAATTTAAGCAACTAAAATAACGTAACTGTTGGCAATATAGCAAATCCAACGCTTTATTTACATCGGCCGGCGCCGGTGCTATTCGGAAGTGGAACGGAGATTTGTTTTCTAAGGCATTTCTGTGGTCATCGGTGAACAAATTGAATTCCATTGCTTGGTGGACAGGACTTTGCAAATCAACTGCTTTGTCTAAAGTTGCTGTTAAATTCCTCTCGCCACATTGGCACATCGGCAGCGTGCGAGAGAACGTTTAGTATAACATAATAAAGATATTTTAGTTTATAATTTAGTTTATAACTAATTATTAACATACTATTGATTTAAAAGTAAACAAAATAAGATTTAGTGTTTTATTTCATTTCAGATATAGAATTTATTATATCCTGAAAAAAAACCTAATTTAGAAAAAAATCTATGGTCCCATGTTTTTTTCAAGATTTTGAAAAAATATATTCTGTTTTTTTTCTATTTACATCTCTAGGTAGTAGGTATGTATAGGTTATCCGGATACTTTTTAAAGGCACTAGTAAATTAAAACTTTTTGTATGGGAAACGAAAAATAGGAATTTTTAATTATCTCCCCCCCACAACTGATCACCATTGGGGTCTGAAACCTCCCCGTTCGGCTTAGTACACATATTTTGTTACACTTTGTATTAGATCACATTTTACACACACACTCTACCTACCTATTAATCTTTATACGGAGGACATCGTAATTGACTGGGTAGGTATGCACATTCTTACAAACTTCGAAAACGGACTCTGTCGCCTCTAGAACTGAGAATGTTGATCCTATCTCTGACATGACAATCAGCAAAAATTTTTGTTGAAATCATAGAATCAAAAGTTCAAAAACTTCTACAAACCCTTGACTGTAACAAGTCTGCTGGGCCTGAGGGATGGCACTTGACTCTTATCGCGTGAGTAATGCATCGGGGATGTCTGCAGCCGTGCACCGGAGCGCAGAGGGCAGCGTGTCCCAACAGCGTCCTACAGACTGTAGCTGGCAGAAATATATTGTAAAAGAACCAATTCTAGTTTTACCTAATTTGCTTTAAAATGTGGTTTAATTTAATTTAATTTTAATCTAAAATCTGATATCAATTATATTATTATACCTATATAATTTGTTCTCATATCAAACGATTATTAGTATTATTAGTAGCTCTCCGATGTTGGTACCTTTGTTCAAGAGTACTTTATTTAGTGTCGTTCAATCATTTGAGTGTACTATGATAATATGATGCCAAGACAAACGCCTGGAGTATTCTCCGAGGTTGCCAAATGTGTTACGCGCGCTGAATGCCGAGCGGAGCCGGGGGCATCCATCATACCCCGGGATCAGCGCGATCGATGGAGTTCACTCTCCGCGTGCGTGTGCGCTCCTCCGCTGGAACAAACAACGTGCTCGTGCAACGCCTGTCTCGCACTCTCTGCCCAATAACTCAAACAACTAACTAATATTCTTACCTCGGTAAAGACGTGGGTGAAACCTACGTAAGTTAATACGTTATTTCACAAATTCTAATTAAGTACCGTACCTAATAAAGTAACAACGATATTCAAATTTCTGGGCGTTCGAAGCATTTGGCTTAGTCAACGTCCGCCATTATGAATATTTTTCAAAACGGCTGCGCAAGATTATTCCTCATATATCGCTTGGAGACACTTAAATATACAAAAGAAGTTATGAGCACCATATTCCTAGTGTCACGTTACAAAGTTATTTGTAAAAAAATATCAATGGTAGGTAAGTAACTAACTTAAAAAAAGTCACTTGTTTTAATATGATTCTAGATACACACATAGACTTTTGTGTAATAATTCTAATTGTTGTGTTTCAAAAAATAGTTAAATATTTATATCATATAACATACGTTAAGTAGTAACGTGTCACACTCAAGAAGATTATGAGTTGGTACACACACCTTTAGCTAAGGTCGTGATTATGGATAGAGAAATAATCTGAACTGTTCAGTATGATCCAATCAATCACGTATTATATGTATGTAATTAAGTTTATATAAAAAACTGAAGTTAGGAATAATATTTATAGAGAGCCAAATTGTTACTTATAGTGTTTATTATATCTTACTATACCTACTTGATTAGGTATAATCAACGTGGTTTATACCTCTATGTCACTGACTCAATTTTGACTTAAATTCCTTACACTTAGTATTAGTTTTAGTTATTCGTTACAATGGTGTAGGTAGGTAAGTAGTTCTAAAATGTAGGGACAAATGCGACAAATATTTTGAATAAATATCGGTCACATTAATGACAGAATGTGCAAGAAGGGAGCCTGCCCATCTACAACTTCTAAGAAGAGACAGACCAAAAAATTAAGCTGGTCTTTGGCTCCCTTCCTCTATAAATAACGGGCTCTAGACAAAGTAACATTTGATTAGCGAAAGCGATGGTAGAAACGTACAAAAATGTATGGATTTGACATATTCCTTCGATATCACGCATCGCAACGACAATCATCATAGCTCAAATGATGGCGAAGTTCAATTGGTAGACAAAGTAACCTTTGCGTAGCTATCGCCTTGTCTATACGTCTGATCGCATCGCTAAATGCCGATAAGTTGGCACAATTGGTTGTCAATCTTTTGTTGTTAGCAAGGAACTTATACCCAACCTGGAATGTGCGTTGTGAATTTGACACCAATAAAAAATAAACCCTATGTGTATTACCCTAAGTCTATTATAGACAATCACTTGGTCAGAGAGACATCCGGTCCGAGGGAGAAAGCGCTTCGAGAGCCCTGTGTGCCTTTCTAAAGTGTTGCCAGGCGGATTATTCCCGAATTTAGTAGAAGTGGGTAGGAACAAATAAATTTGACATGTCTTACTAAAAATCATTAATTTTCGTTCTTTATATTTTCTAATATTTCCCAAGTATCTGTTAGAATGATAACATTTTTTTAGCAATCATTTGGACACTATATTGAAATGTCAATAAAAAAAGAAAAATTTTTAAGTAGAATATAATATAAGTTAGACTGGCAGCCCGTCAGCCATATTCATTTGTTGTGAATTGGTTGTGATTGGTGATGCTGATCCTGAAAGGGACAGAGGGCTCTCGCGAAGCTATCTCGCTCGGACCGCGTATCGGCAGCTTGTGCACATTCCAGATTGGGTATAAGTTCCTTGGTTGTTAGACTGTCATAGTTTGATTGAAGTATTGCGCTCGTATTGTGTTATTAATTAATATTTTTCGAATTATTCATGCCAAAGCCTTTTAAAAGCAGTGCAAAAGAGATTGTGTTGCAGGTGCGTGCCTTTTGTGAGGAAGAAAAGGCAGACCATGCCCAGTTAAATCCATTAAATCTAGTGCGATCTCGCGTTGCACCATCAATGCAACTGGTAAGTAAAATAGGGATACCAGCTTTATACACGATACCTTTAGAATGGATCATAAGATTTACTCACATAAAAAGATAAAATAAAAAGTAAATTATCCAGGTTATTTAATTTATCTTGTTATGATATCCCTTATTTGTATATATACAAATATTGAATTTTTGAATTTTATATTATACAAATACAAATTTTATGTGTCATTTTCAGTCATGTCGGAGAAAACCACGAGTAGAATACATAATATAAAGAAGCGAAGTTATTGCTGCCTGCAACAAGTCAATTCTGCTGAAAATCGTCGTGGATCTTGAAGATTTCGATTTATAAGATTTTTTTGTGTTGTTTATTTATGTTCCTTTTGACCATAATTAGTGTCAGAACAATTTCAATAAATAATTTAAAATTTTTATTGTTTCATAATTTAAAACTTTCCTAGTCCTAACTACTTATATATTTATATAAAAATATGAAAGTAAAACATAAACAACGTGTGTTTATGTTACATAATGGGGTAAAAGATTCATAATGTTGGCAATATCGTGCTGCCAATATAATGCTGCCAATTCCTGAGGCAGGACAACTTATGGTGTACGGTCTGTAGTCTATAGTTATCGAACTCAATCATTCGCTTATTTCGTCCGTTCACCGTTCATGAAATGACGGGTCAAATAAAAAGGAGTACCAAGCCAAGTAGGTTGTTACCTATAACTTCAGATAGAATTTCTGTAAACAAACGTGATACATATCAAAAAAATTGTTTCGATTTGGAAGTTTACCCAATCTTTTGAAATACTTATGGCAGAGTTTATTGTGTAATTAAAATCAATAGAAAGAAAATAACAATGGTTTTTGAGCTACATACTTATATAATTATATTATTTAATTGTTTTCAACAAGTTCTTAAAATCATGAAGAAATAAATAATTAGGAGAAAATACATATTTTACGACACTCGTATCATCTCGGTAATATTGGAGTGTGGAGTGAATTCTATGCCGTGTGGTGACGAAATAGAATTTCACCACCCCAACTCTTCCCGTGGGTGTCGTAAGAGGCGACTAAGGGAAACACACCGGGGGGTGGGCAGCAGCGCCCTCTGCAGAACAACCACCGTACTGCGATATCCAACCCGCATGCCCAGCGTGGGGATTATGGGAAATAACTCCCAAATGATGAATAATGCCATCTATGGCACTCATTTGGGGAGGCCTAGAGGTCCAGCAGTGGACTATTATAGGCTGATGATGATGATGAATATTGGAGTAAATAACAGAAATTCAAAACTATTTTGCATTTTGACAATAGACGTTTTTGTTTGTATTGTAATTTCTTTCGACTCTCGCCCTTAGAAGCCAAATGTGTGAATTTTTGCCGATCATTTGCAAAAGCTTTATCTTGTTTTTTTCGTTGTTATATTTTTAATCCCTCATGGACACAGGGAAACAAGGGTGCGATCGTGAATGCTACAAACAAAAACTATTATTTATAGGTACAGACTTCTCTATATTTTTCCAGATTTAGATCCATATCTACAAACACTTGGTACATATCACATCAATCGCTCTGCAATCTTCGGAGATAGGGGGGGGGGGGGGGGGGGTACCGGTCAATTTTTCGACCTTTTTCAAAATATATCAAAAAGTGTAAAATCTGTCGTTTCAAAAACTGTATTGGAATGTACAAGCCAGTACCTTTCATTTGATACCCAACTCGGAGGGTAGTCAGCCCTTCAGAAATTTTTCCCGCCCTTTTTTTACCATATTTCAAAAACTATTATTTTTACAGACTTCTCTATATTTTTCCTGTAAAATATAGATCCATATCTACAAACACTTGGTACATATCACGTCGATCGCTCTGCAATCTTCTTTCTTTCATTTGATACCACTTTTGACTTTGTATGTTCCATTTAAAATTTCGATTTCAAAATTTGTATGGAAAATCTTCATTTTGATTTTTCATTTATTTTATTTTTCTATAAATATGTGCGGGCGCACAAAATGTATTATTATTTCAAAGAACAATGGCAGAATTTGGTCTGGACTTTTTTTCGCGTCCATGGATTTGATGTATATGAATCAAATTTAATTAATTTTCTACGATTTTTCAATTATTTACTCCTTCTCGTAAAGGCCGGAGTTATTTTATGTTATTTAAAAGCTTATCAAATGAAATTCGAATGAGGTACATTCGAAATGTTATCATTTTATTTAGTGGTGCGGGTACTATTTTATCTTTTGTCTTTGACAGTGTCATGTTGTCTGTGGTTGTCTGTTAATACGCTACAGAATCCTTCCGAGACTCGCTTTTTTAATCTCTGCTGTGTTTTGTGTTTATATTTTGGCTTTCTATATATTTCTACCCGACCTGGAGAGTTTATGGACTGCTTGATACTGCCCTGTGTGACTAGTGCGTGCCCTTAGGACTCCGATATTGCTTTGCGTGATCATAAGCTAATCTTACTGTTCTCTGATTTTACCTAGTGAATTGGACTTTTGTTGTAAACCTGGGACAATCGCAATGGCAGATTATTATAGAGGTCATCGTAGCACACTATTTTATGTGTAGTTTACACATAAAATAGTGTGCTATCACATACATAGATTGCACATATTTTATGTATATACGAAGGGCCGTAAAATAAAAATATCCATCTATGTATATACTTATATACATTGTTTTAAGTATATAAGTTATCTAGTAGGTACTCTTAACACAAGCTCTGCTTAGCTTCGGGCTAGATGATGCTGTGTGGATTGTCCAACATCATTTATTTGTGTATACGGTACCCTCAGTTTTTTGTGTTTATGGGGCAAGTATATTTTTGTAAATATCGCGCCCAGTTTTTGTAAAAATACAATAAGGTTAGAACTTATTTTGATTTTTCTCATTTCGTTTGTCTGTAAATACTTATCACCTCAATTAACCACACCACATTATCAATTTCTTTAAGATTTAATTTTAATCTGCGATCTATTATAGATAGTTTTTGTTTGACGTTCATTCATAACCTAAAAATTCAAACATCGAAATCTTTTTTTTCCGGCTTTTTCAGATGAAAATAGTCTCATTTATAGATTCTGGAGCAAACGCCAAATCTTTCAACATATTTTTCACTAGCGGCCCGCCCCGGCTTCGCACGGGTATTAAACAAAAATTTCAGAAATTATACACACTAAAACGATGGGTTTCACAGTTTTCATACGGATCTTTACTTTTATTAACAGCATTGGGGTTTTTGACATTGACTCGACATTCCAAAACTGACACTGGCCGTAGAGAAAAAGGAAGCACCGTGCGCTATACAGCCTCTTTTTCTATTCTGACGCGCCATAATAGAAAAAGAGGTTGAATATACAGCCCACGGTTCAATTATTGAATTTTTCATGCGGATCCCTAACTTTTTTGAAAATATTATATAGCCTATGTTCATCACGGAAAATTAAGGATTCTAATGGTGAAAGAATTTTTTTACTCGGTCCAGTAGTTTCGGAGCCTATTCAATTCAAACAAACAAACATACAAACAAACAAACAATCAAATCTTTCCTCTTTATAATATTAGTATAGATTACGGGACGCTTCAATTTGATTCCAGACAATTCTTAGTATGGAGACCTGCCATTGTTCTTTCAAGTCAATAGCTGCAGTAGTTTCTGAGATATTAAGGATTCAAAACACAAAACCCAAAGCGATTCCATAAGGGTTTTGCAACCGATAGCAAAACCCTAAAAACGGTTTTTTTTCTAGAGCAGGTTTTTTTTCAAAGCTACGAAATTATATTGACTTGCACTTAAGGGCAGTTAATATTTCGCAAACGTGTCCCTAAATCGAAAAATTCAACTACCTATAAATTACTCAATGTTTTTTATACATCCTCAAATGTTTTTTATACATTTGAAAGCAAATTTAAGCAACTAAAATAACGTAACTGTTGGCAATATAGCAAATCCAACGCTTTATTTACATCGGCCGGCGCCGGTGCTATTCGGAAGTGGAACGGAGATTTGTTTTCTAAGGCATTTCTGTGGTCATCGGTGAACAAATTGAATTCCATTGCTTGGTGGACAGGACTTTGCAAATCAACTGCTTTGTCTAAAGTTGCTGTTAAATTCCTCTCGCCACATTGGCACATCGGCAGCGTGCGAGAGAACGTTTAGTATAACATAATAAAGATATTTTAGTTTATAATTTAGTTTATAACTAATTATTAACATACTATTGATTTAAAAGTAAACAAAATAAGATTTAGTGTTTTATTTCATTTCAGATATAGAATTTATTATATCCTGAAAAAAAACCTAATTTAGAAAAAAATCTATGGTCCCATGTTTTTTTCAAGATTTTGAAAAAATATATTCTGTTTTTTTTCTATTTACATCTCTAGGTAGTAGGTATGTATAGGTTATCCGGATACTTTTTAAAGGCACTAGTAAATTAAAACTTTTTGTATGGGAAACGAAAAATAGGAATTTTTAATTATCTCCCCCCCACAACTGATCACCATTGGGGTCTGAAACCTCCCCGTTCGGCTTAGTACACATATTTTGTTACACTTTGTATTAGATCACATTTTACACACACACTCTACCTACCTATTAATCTTTATACGGAGGACATCGTAATTGACTGGGTAGGTATGCACATTCTTACAAACTTCGAAAACGGACTCTGTCGCCTCTAGAACTGAGAATGTTGATCCTATCTCTGACATGACAATCAGCAAAAATTTTTGTTGAAATCATAGAATCAAAAGTTCAAAAACTTCTACAAACCCTTGACTGTAACAAGTCTGCTGGGCCTGAGGGATGGCACTTGACTCTTATCGCGTGAGTAATGCATCGGGGATGTCTGCAGCCGTGCACCGGAGCGCAGAGGGCAGCGTGTCCCAACAGCGTCCTACAGACTGTAGCTGGCAGAAATATATTGTAAAAGAACCAATTCTAGTTTTACCTAATTTGCTTTAAAATGTGGTTTAATTTAATTTAATTTTAATCTAAAATCTGATATCAATTATATTATTATACCTATATAATTTGTTCTCATATCAAACGATTATTAGTATTATTAGTAGCTCTCCGATGTTGGTACCTTTGTTCAAGAGTACTTTATTTAGTGTCGTTCAATCATTTGAGTGTACTATGATAATATGATGCCAAGACAAACGCCTGGAGTATTCTCCGAGGTTGCCAAATGTGTTACGCGCGCTGAATGCCGAGCGGAGCCGGGGGCATCCATCATACCCCGGGATCAGCGCGATCGATGGAGTTCACTCTCCGCGTGCGTGTGCGCTCCTCCGCTGGAACAAACAACGTGCTCGTGCAACGCCTGTCTCGCACTCTCTGCCCAATAACTCAAACAACTAACTAATATTCTTACCTCGGTAAAGACGTGGGTGAAACCTACGTAAGTTAATACGTTATTTCACAAATTCTAATTAAGTACCGTACCTAATAAAGTAACAACGATATTCAAATTTCTGGGCGTTCGAAGCATTTGGCTTAGTCAACGTCCGCCATTATGAATATTTTTCAAAACGGCTGCGCAAGATTATTCCTCATATATCGCTTGGAGACACTTAAATATACAAAAGAAGTTATGAGCACCATATTCCTAGTGTCACGTTACAAAGTTATTTGTAAAAAAATATCAATGGTAGGTAAGTAACTAACTTAAAAAAAGTCACTTGTTTTAATATGATTCTAGATACACACATAGACTTTTGTGTAATAATTCTAATTGTTGTGTTTCAAAAAATAGTTAAATATTTATATCATATAACATACGTTAAGTAGTAACGTGTCACACTCAAGAAGATTATGAGTTGGTACACACACCTTTAGCTAAGGTCGTGATTATGGATAGAGAAATAATCTGAACTGTTCAGTATGATCCAATCAATCACGTATTATATGTATGTAATTAAGTTTATATAAAAAACTGAAGTTAGGAATAATATTTATAGAGAGCCAAATTGTTACTTATAGTGTTTATTATATCTTACTATACCTACTTGATTAGGTATAATCAACGTGGTTTATACCTCTATGTCACTGACTCAATTTTGACTTAAATTCCTTACACTTAGTATTAGTTTTAGTTATTCGTTACAATGGTGTAGGTAGGTAAGTAGTTCTAAAATGTAGGGACAAATGCGACAAATATTTTGAATAAATATCGGTCACATTAATGACAGAATGTGCAAGAAGGGAGCCTGCCCATCTACAACTTCTAAGAAGAGACAGACCAAAAAATTAAGCTGGTCTTTGGCTCCCTTCCTCTATAAATAACGGGCTCTAGACAAAGTAACATTTGATTAGCGAAAGCGATGGTAGAAACGTACAAAAATGTATGGATTTGACATATTCCTTCGATATCACGCATCGCAACGACAATCATCATAGCTCAAATGATGGCGAAGTTCAATTGGTAGACAAAGTAACCTTTGCGTAGCTATCGCCTTGTCTATACGTCTGATCGCATCGCTAAATGCCGATAAGTTGGCACAATTGGTTGTCAATCTTTTGTTGTTAGACTGTCATAGTTTGATTGAAGTATTGCGCTCGTATTGTGTTATTAATTAATATTTTTCGAATTATTCATGCCAAAGCCTTTTAAAAGCAGTGCAAAAGAGATTGTGTTGCAGGTGCGTGCCTTTTGTGAGGAAGAAAAGGCAGACCATGCCCAGTTAAATCCATTAAATCTAGTGCGATCTCGCGTTGCACCATCAATGCAACTGGTAAGTAAAATAGGGATACCAGCTTTATACACGATACCTTTAGAATGGATCATAAGATTTACTCACATAAAAAGATAAAATAAAAAGTAAATTATCCAGGTTATTTAATTTATCTTGTTATGATATCCCTTATTTGTATATATACAAATATTGAATTTTTGAATTTTATATTATACAAATACAAATTTTATGTGTCATTTTCAGTCATGTCGGAGAAAACCACGAGTAGAATACATAATATAAAGAAGCGAAGTTATTGCTGCCTGCAACAAGTCAATTCTGCTGAAAATCGTCGTGGATCTTGAAGATTTCGATTTATAAGATTTTTTTGTGTTGTTTATTTATGTTCCTTTTGACCATAATTAGTGTCAGAACAATTTCAATAAATAATTTAAAATTTTTATTGTTTCATAATTTAAAACTTTCCTAGTCCTAACTACTTATATATTTATATAAAAATATGAAAGTAAAACATAAACAACGTGTGTTTATGTTACATAATGGGGTAAAAGATTCATAATGTTGGCAATATCGTGCTGCCAATATAATGCTGCCAATTCCTGAGGCAGGACAACTTATGGTGTACGGTCTGTAGTCTATAGTTATCGAACTCAATCATTCGCTTATTTCGTCCGTTCACCGTTCATGAAATGACGGGTCAAATAAAAAGGAGTACCAAGCCAAGTAGGTTGTTACCTATAACTTCAGATAGAATTTCTGTAAACAAACGTGATACATATCAAAAAAATTGTTTCGATTTGGAAGTTTACCCAATCTTTTGAAATACTTATGGCAGAGTTTATTGTGTAATTAAAATCAATAGAAAGAAAATAACAATGGTTTAGAGCTACATACTTATATAATTATATTATTTAATTGTTTTCAACAAGTTCTTAAAATCATGAAGAAATAAATAATTAGGAGAAAATACATATTTTACGACACTCGTATCATCTCGGTAATATTGGAGTGTGGAGTGAATTCTATGCCGTGTGGTGACGAAATAGAATTTCACCACCCCAACTCTTCCCGTGGGTGTCGTAAGAGGCGACTAAGGGAAACACACCGGGGGGTGGGCAGCAGCGCCCTCTGCAGAACAACCACCGTACTGCGATATCCAACCCGCATGCCCAGCGTGGGGATTATGGGAAATAACTCCCAAATGATGAATAATGCCATCTATGGCACTCATTTGGGGAGGCCTAGAGGTCCAGCAGTGGACTATTATAGGCTGATGATGATGATGAATATTGGAGTAAATAACAGAAATTCAAAACTATTTTGCATTTTGACAATAGACGTTTTTGTTTGTATTGTAATTTCTTTCGACTCTCGCCCTTAGAAGCCAAATGTGTGAATTTTTGCCGATCATTTGCAAAAGCTTTATCTTGTTTTTTTCGTTGTTATATTTTTAATCCCTCATGGACACAGGGAAACAAGGGTGCGATCGTGAATGCTACATCCACGCTAGCGCAAGGCTACTTTAAATTTTGACGTAATTCCAACAGCTGTTTATGAAATCACCATTTCGATTCGATTTCTACAGGGTTTTGGCGTTCGCTAGTGTATCCATCAAGAGAATAGACAACTAAGTGAAGTCGCTTCTCAAAACTGCCACTTGGCTAGGAATTTGATGGAAGTGATCGTTCGATGTTGTCAATCGGTTTGGTGAAATCAAAATATTCGTACATTGCCTACCAAAAATCTTGACGTTTAATCCATTTGAAGGTTGCCATCGCTAGAGCGATAACAATTTTCAAAATCGAATCGCTTCATAGCGAATGCCGGTTGGCTAAGGACCCTGTTCTACTAGGTATCTATTTACTCCTTATACCAAAGATTAAAAATAAATACAAATCAAAAATCTTTAGATAACCAAGCAATAGAAAACTTACTCTGGTACCTACCAAAGATAGCCTTCTGATCTGAGCTTGTTAAGTTTATATCAAAACTTAGTAGACAGAAAGGTATTTAGGTATATAATTTAGTACTTATTATGTAGGTAGGTATGTAATTTTAATTGTATATTGTGACGTGTCCAAGAGTCCTGAGCGCTTAGTCCGAGTTGTGCACAATTCCTTTCGAGAAGTTCCTTCGTTGTCGAGTCCATCCATGGTCCATCCTATAGGTACATTCGTTCATATTCATTCGCACTTTCAGCGCTCCTATCAAATCGAGAGGAACTACTTTGAATAATGACAACCATCCGATGAACTCAATGATAGGTTTTTAATTATTTTGAGTGATCCCTTGCACTTTGACATGAAATCGGGCGTAGCGTTCGCGCCATAGATGTTATAAAAAAATATAATGTTGGTGTAAGTGGATCGAAAATCAACAACAGCGCTTGGTTTGATCCCACTGAACTAAGTCCATGGATCTACTCTTAGTACCGGAATGCCATCGTCACCTTGCTCGGACACATTACGTCAACAATCGTAATCAAAATAAAACTCATTGAAACATTCATATAAATAATTGGTGATTTAATACAAATGAGAACGCCCCCACCGTTCATCTTCTTTCAGCATTTCGTCAGTGAAACATTTATTCGTATAACAACTTACATTGGAGGATACCTCCTGCCGATCTATCTGCATGGTATGACGCTTACACCACGTTCTTATCAGTCGATCTACGAGCGTGCCAAGTGTACCCGACCATACGTCAGTCGTGTCCAGAGTCCGTAAGGTCTAAAGAAAATAAAGCAGTTTGATATTTGATTACTTAATAAACTTGTATTTTGTGACGTGTCCAAGAATCCTGTGAAATAAATAAAAATGATTTTGATTTCGAATAGTCTACCCTATCAAATTCATAAACATAGTAAATTGCAATAAACGAATAGAAACAAATAAACATAATAAATATTCATGTTTCATTCGTAGAGCCATAAATTGCTAATTAAATAAAACGAGCTGCGTGTGAGGTATTCACAAATTGTACTTTTATTAATGTGAAAGGCCCATATGTTCCATTCATCATCATCAGCCTACAATAGTCCACTGCTGGACCTCTAGGCCTCCCCAAATGAGCGCCATAGATGGCATTATTCATCATTTGGGGGTTATTGCCCATAATCCCCACGCTGGGCATGCGGGTTGGGGATCGTAGTACGGTGGAGTTGTTCTGCAGAGGGCGCTGCTGCCCACCCCCCGGTGTATTTCCCTTAGTCGCCTCTTACGACACCCACAGGAAGAGTTGGGGTGGTGAAATTCTATACCGGCACCACACGGCGGCGGCGGTATGTTCTGTGTTAGGTATGGAATATGAGATCGTACAAAGTATTACAAATCAATGACTCCTCCGCTCAGGTCGAGCGCTGGCCTGTGCGATGTTCACCTTAAGTATCCGTCGATTGCGGCTTATTTGGATATAATATCTGCGAAAAATCCCTTTGAAATGTTGACTTATTCCAGTATAATCTAGAATTCTAGATAATGCGGATCGGAAGCTTAGGTTCTGGCAAGTCCGTAGGTATATAATATTATGTAGAGGTATAGAGTAATATACACAAATATAGTAGGTATAGAAAATGTAATGTAATAATGACACAACAAAACTTCAATAAACGATCTGGTTTTATAGCATTTACTAGTAGTTAGGTATTTACCGTTTTTCGTTTGCATATAAAATATTGTTGTAAAGTAGAAGATAAACTGTGCTATGATACGCATTGTATTCATTAAAACTATATTATTATAGTGCTATCGAAGACACGTCTTAATAATACATGACGTCACATAGCTCGCGTCGCGTCGCTTCGATATATATTATATTAACTAGTAGTCCGCCCCGGCTTAGCACGGGTACTTAAAAGAATTTCAAAAGTTTTTACCATATTGTCTCGGGCGGGTCTAAGGCTTGACACCCGGAATAGTATTTCTAGCTACGGCCCTGACGAGCGGTCATGCGTAATTACGTACAGAAGTAGGTAGGTACCTAGGTACCTTTTCTAGAGTGTTAATTCCAGAAAATGGACATAATGTCTCGAATGGAAAATAGTTTTGTTTTGTATAATTGGGTTTAATTTGTATAATTTAAGTTTAATTTTAGTTTTGTATTTTAGAGAAATAATAAATAAATTATCAAATTACGTGTATTGTGTTTTCTTGGTTGACTAGGAGTTAGGACCCCTTCCATACTGCAGTGTGTCGTCGGTCACGTGCCACACTGCAGTGTAAAAGAAAACGAGGGCGCAGGCTGAGCCCTGCACCCCGGCGCCGAATAGGCTTAAGACGGCACTGAATGTAAGTAAGGAAAAGCAATGGACCTAGTACACTTCCTTGAGGAACACCATACATCATAGTACGTTCTTTCGACTTTAAAGACTTTAAAGAGTTCTTCTCGTTTAGTTTTGTAGTTGATTTTGGTTATGTGAGTGACTTGTTTTCTGTTTTCTAAGTAGGATTTCACTAATTGTAGAGCGTTACCTCTAATACCATATGAATCCAGTTTATCAAGTAGGTAGGATGCTGTGCTGGACGTAATCAAAAGCTTGTGTCATATCGCAAAATATAGAGCAAACGGGAGTGTTTTTGTCAACGCTACATGTAACACGAAAAAGAAAGTCGTAGAGAGCGATATTTATGGTCTTATTTTCTCTAAAACCCTTTTGCTCATTACAAAATATCTTATTTGATTCAAAATAGTTATTAAATAATCGAGAGATGTATTTTTCAAATATTTTAGATATTACCGGAGATATCGGTCGATAATTTTCTAGCTTCTTTTTGCTTTCTTTTTTATGTAGTGGTTTTATTATTGAAACCTTTAATGCACCTGGAAAGATACCTGAGTCAAGAGACAGGTTTACAATATGGCTGATAGGGGGACTATGCAAGTAATAATATGAAAAACCAATCCAAAGTAAAAGATGTATTTTCTGTCGCAGACAATTCATCAAGTTCACAACGGAGAAACGTAGACGCGGAAACGCCGTTATTTACAACAAAACAGGTGAGTACAATTACAAGCGATAGGCTCGATTTTTTACTGTAGATAATTAGGTATTACGATATACTCATAAATGTATTTTTAGTTACGCGATCGGCACACATAATTATTAGAACAACTTTAAAGGGATTTACACACTGTGGTGATAAACCTGATGAAACGTCGGGAAAAATAGTTAAAAAATTGTTCTAATTACGAAGTAATCATCGCACTAGTATATTTATTTTGTTAGGTATTAACTTTTTTAAATAAATTGTCTAGTCTAGATGAATAATATGTTTGTAAATAACTTAGTTGCACTTTGTTATTAATCGTACAGTATTTATTTAATCCTGCCATTAACGGGAGAGCTTCTTGCCATAAACAGTATTAACGAGTGTGTACGTCAGACCAGGGGTAACAACCTCTAAAGAGGATCACATTATAAATACAAAAACTCACATAACTAATCTATAAATATACTAATATTTTAAAGAGAAGATAAAGAGAAACAAGTGGATCGATAAAAAAAAATATTTCACCATTATATATAATTCTACGCTATCCCTGATGAATATAAGCTACTTATAGAATACTAGCGGTCCGCCCCGGCTTCGCACGCGCACTAAACAAAAACTTTACACACACTTATTACATTATTGAAGTTTTCATACGGATCCCTTTTAAAATATTCTGTAGCCTCTGTCTATCATTCAAATGGTAGGTAAAAGATTGGTTTTTTTTCGCCACGCAGCAAAACCGTGCATTTTCTTATTTGGTTAGTTACACCAAAATGACGAGGCACGAAATGCAACCAATCCGGTAAGATGGACGCAATGGGTAGTTTGGCTATGGGAGAGAGTGCGGACGCCTGCCGTAAACATTGACTCTATTATTATTATATTTATTTTTGTGAATATAATTTGAATAAATTCATAAAATAATTTTAGGTAGGTGATGATTATGCGAGTCTTAGTATTGTAATACGAATAGAATGATACACTAGAGAGCCTTAGACATAAGAACCTGTTGAACATTTTTATTTCATTTATTTTTGTGTCTAGCAAACAATAAAGTATTCTTAGAAACCTCTACAAATTAGTGTAATATAGCTTTAGAGAGCTCCCGCGTGGGCGCGCGCTGCGCCTCGTCTCTAAACTAGCGTCAAGTTCCGAGACGCGTCACTGTGTTTAGTAGAACTGTATGATCCCAGCCCGAAACTGTAAGGACGAGCGCAGGGGCGGACTGGAGGGTTTCTTACTTCGGGCTTCGACTACTGGACCCTTAGCATGATCGGCATTGGTCTTGTCTACCTTGTTTTATAACTACACTGAAAAAACTACTAGAAAAATTAATTTTCATGAATGTTAATGTTGTAGAACGGGATACTTATATTCTTCACGTTCAAATGCAGTTGGTCAATCAAGAAATTGACGTACCTACCTCTCTTCTTGGAAAAATTACGTTAAGTGAAGGAACAAGGGCGCGCTCTTACCATTATCGTAGTAGATAAGTTTATTTTATATAATAGAGACAAGTTTTCTGTTGTAGAGCTAAAGTTTTCTGTTTTTTTTTATACTAGAGAAATACAAGTTTGTATCATTTTTACTACCAGTTGAACTTACGTTTTAATAAAGTCGAGTAAATTTACTTGAATTATTTGTAGTAGTACTACTGATACGGAGGCGAGATACAAAGGTGCGTCATTTGTACTACCAGTTGTACTTCTTAGCAGTACTACTGACATGGAGGCTTACTAGTACTACTGGTAGTATTAGACGCTGTGCTGACCGCTTTGCTGACCGCTGCGCTGCTACCAAAGATGCCATCATTGGCTGCTACCGCCTGCGCTGCCCTTCCACTCGTAGGTTGTGGCGGGGGTTGGGAGGGTGGACCCCAGCCGCGCCGGGGCATGCTGCACCACACTCACTAGAACAAATACGATAATCTAACCATTGCAAAACAGCGGGGGACAACTCTCAGAAAGTCTCAAGAAAGTTTGACTTGTTTCCTACGAATCTACTGCGGCTCGTGTTATGGGGCAAGTGAGACCTGCCCCCGGGCGCGGCCGGCTGCCCCCGTGGGGTGGGACGCGCTGACTCTGCCGGACATCCGACTAGAGTTAAGTTTTAATCAAGAACATTAATTACGAGACGGGTCGCGGCAACTTTCACAGCTTTAATTGAAACTAGGATCATGTCGGCTCGGCCACTCGCCTCGCCGCGCACACCGCCCCCTCCATCGTCATCGCCATCGCCGTCGCCATCGCCATCGCCATAGCCATAGCCATAGCCATCGCGGGACATCGGGGAAGGCTTACTGATCAGCTGGTACGTAGAGGGTGAGGATTATTTATGAAAAATAATGCATGTACGTTACCGTCGGGGTCTGTAATGATGAGTAATGAATGACCGACGACCTCTGAGGCGCGGTGGACGAAAGTCCACCTGCGACGCAGGAGGTTGCGGGTTCGATTCCCACCTCGGACAAATATCTGTACGATCCGCAAATATTTGGCGCCGTCATGAGGCCCGCACGCGAGGCGTGGCGCAGTCAGCTACCCGCCGTCGTTAGCACGCCGCGCCCGGCGCGACGCGAGCGCGATCCATGGGTTCCAAGGAGCAGTTGCTCTAAGTATATCACTGGAAACTAATACCGCTTTAAGTAAAGGTGATATAGTACAGTTGCGGAGTTACGCAAACAATCTAACTTAGCACTTTCGTCCGGCGGCGGCGGGGGCGGCGGCGGGGGCGGGGGTGGGGGTGAATGCCCGATCATGCACGACTCGCTCTTGGCGACGTCTCCGCTAAACTAGTTCGCAAAGAGCTCACCTACTGATCTCTTACATATGTAATAAAATCTCTCAAAGTTTGAGACCTACCTGCATCCTACCTGTAATAATCATTACCAGGGCTTCGCACAGATATTAAACAAACATTTCAAACATTATTAATTTTTACACGCGGTGGGTTACCATGGTGAAGTTTTCATACGGAACCCTAACTTTTTCCAAAATATTCTGTAGCCTATGTTCATCAGGCAGGGATAATGTAGGATTCGTATGGTGAAAGAATTTTTCAAATCGGTCTAGTAGTTTCGGAGCCTATTCAATTAAAACAAATAAACAAACAATCAAATCTTTCCTCTTTATATTATTATATTAGTATAAATAAACAATAATGTATTAATATGATAAATAGAATCTGTATTTAGTTATCTTATCTATGAAAAGAATGCCAAGTCCAAAAGTAAAGAATCAATCAAACGAATCAATTCAATGTCCAAGGTCATAATGCAATCTGTTTTATCAAAAAAAAAGTCTTAATCATCCTTGGATCGTTCGTCATCAACCGACAAAATAATCAGAGACAAAATAATAAGATAATGTAATGTAGCTTCTTTGCACTAAATAAATAAATAATGCTGGACAATCCACACAGTATCATCTAGCCCCAAGCTAAGCAGAGCTTGTGTTATGGGTACTAGATGACTGATATAAATAATCCAATATTATTAAATAGATAGATATTTTTTATTATACATAGAAAACGACCAGAACCTCTGAACAAATATCTGCAGATCGTACAAATATTTGTCCCGAGGCGGGAATCTAACCCGCAACCTCCTGCGTCCTTAGACTATAGACCAGGGTTGCCGGTCCGATATAGAACGGGTGATCGCGTTGCCCACGAGCCTCAACGGCACCACTATACTCGGCGTTGACCAACACCGCCGAGGTAAGGCGTGCACCGCCGGCTGCAGACCCCATCGACCGCCCTCTCACCGGCGATGGCAGTAGGCCGACGTTCGATCGTCGACGTCAACATCTCCGGAAATTAGACCACTATCATGGGACAACCACGTTAAAAATGCCCCACCAGGCTTGCCCTAGGGATCGGTGACTGTTGCGCTAATCTCCCCTGGGGCCAATCGCACCTTACATAACTTGAAGAGGTAAGAAGTAAGGCAGGTCTGTATCTATACTATGCAAGCGGCTGATCTAGTTGACTAGGTAAGAAAGCAAGCTAGGCAGTGCAACTATTAAAGCATGGACACAGCCCCCCGCCACTTTTTTTCATTTCTGCTTACCTGATATTTAATTTTCATTACTTATGATCTAATATTTAACTTTAATTACTACTATCTCTTTATCTTGTTTCATTTTTACTAGTTCAGTGTATTTAAAAAAAATATTTACTATTTAGTAAGTTAAGTGAGAGTTTTTGAGTACAAAACTCATTTTTCACAGGTCTTTTATGCTGATTGACTGAAGACTGAATATTGCTTGTTACACAGCTATATTCAGTCAGTATACTTTAGATTAAAATGCCATTAAAATTGTGATACTACCTTAGCTGTCGACAAGACAGATATTTAATAATAACAATAATCTACAAAATTTAGCTTTAGAGTTTTCATTTATGAAGTATTAATTTTTTTATGTGCCTCAAGATGTTGTTTTATTGTAATTTTATTCCTAATATAACTTAATTGTTGCCTGTCATCGTTTTTCAAGAAAAACGTTAAATAAATGTAACTTATTTTTCGATTATGTGACGTTTTATTGAATTTATTCACAAATTCAACGGCCATTTTTATAAGCAAAAGGGACTCATGTGATATTTTACTCTTTTAGGTGCAAGCTGCTGCACTTCCTAGCTAATAAATAGATAAAGTATGAAAATACGCATCGATCGATATATGATTCATAAATGTAGCACGTATAGATTAAAAAAAAAATTAAAAATATCACGATGAAATCTTTGATGAGCTCTCCTGTAAAATTTACCTTTTTCGCCTTGTGGCCCTTTGGCATTTAACCAGCGAGATGTATACAATTAAAGTACCTGAAAAAGAACCGAACGTGGGCTCGCCTCGCCTCGCCTCGCCTCGCCTCGCCTCGCCTCGCGGCCCGATCCCCCGGGGCTGGCGCGGCGCCAGGCCTCCGCCGCAAACCTTCCCATCATGATTTATCTTTTCGCTCCTTACCGACCTCAAGCGAGCGAATCTAACGATATGTAGATTTGAGTTCCTCTTCCGATTCAATGGCAATCCGAGTCGGATGCGATTTCTGTCTGAGATCGAGCGACGACGAACTTTAAACTGTTTTTGAAAAACTTAACAATGACGAGAATATTCAAAGTTTTGGATTTATAAAAACTTGTATCACGATGTACCTACCTACCAATGCAGAAGCGTGGGGAGCGCCACTAGTGTAACGGCTCTCTCTGCGTGAATTAGTCCGGTGCGCGGGAGAGTAATGGCTGCCTAGATAAACCCGCGCTAAACCGACTATTCTAAGGAATTTATAATACTGAGCCCAAAATAAAAACATAATCCCGGGGGACCGCGGATGCATAATGAAGCAGTTAGTCCGCACCGCAGCAGTCGCGGATTACTCGGTAGCGGACTTGCTGTGTGCTGTGTCACTTTGGACTCTATTTTTGCTTGGTAAGGCTGAAAGTGATTTCTGTTAGATGAAACATTTAAGATAGTGCGCTGTAGTAAGCGGCCCATCATTTGGGGATACGAGTTTTTGCTTGCTTTGGTGGATGATTTGTGAGCTCTATACTCTATTCTATACCGACATACCGCGATATTGTCCAGTCCCGTCCTGTCCCGCCCCGTCCCGTTCCGTCTCGCTCTATTTGCATCGCGATAAACTTGTCATGGATTACCGTGCGAGCTTTTTAAACAAAAGTAACCGACGACAGAGAACAGTTAATCTGCGGATTTTTGCGATTAACCGAGCCGGTGATACGTTGGCTTCCGCCCGCTGATTTAACGATGTTCTTAAGAGTTCTGCATAATACTAATTAACTTTCGAGTGTGTTGTATGCAGACATTATACAGACACCGGTGAAGTATTTATGAGTGCAGGCTAAAGAAGCAGCTTGTGTCGGCCGCAGTTGTGGCGCGGGGGAGCGGGGGAGCGGGGCGCGCTACGAGCTAAACTACAGTGTCTCTTATCTAGATACTAGTTCCAAGTACAGGCATGTTGTGCCTAAATAAAGACTAAAGACTGTACATTATAGGAACAGTCAAATACTGTTCCTATAATGTATATTTTATTTAGGAATAAAAATTAAACAATTTCAATAAATTTAGAGTAGCATTGCGCCGTAAGCGGATCGTAGAGTCACCAACGATGATAGGTACCGACTGGCTTCAGCATCGTCATGCCACCGTGTCGTAAGAGCTAGGGGCGCCTGCGACGCGCCCTCGACGCGCCCGCGGTGCGCCCGCGGTGCGCCTGCCTCGATCGTAGCGCCGCGTACGAAGCGGCCCGCCGGAGGCCCCCGCGGCCGCCGGGCCCTGGCCTCTCCCCGTAAATCCTGACCCGCGCGGCTAACGGCCGTGTTATAACTCACTGAACTATAACATTTTTGCAAACAGCCCACAACCGTCCCCGCCGCCGCCGCCGCCGCCGCCGCCGCCGCCGCCGCCGCCGCTGCGACATAACCATAAGACAAGTGGCGCTGGCCTCGGGAGCGCCACGTGTCCGGGTATGGAACGAGCCCGCGATCAAATAATTCTCTTTTAATAATTATTTATTGTTTTTTGTTTCGCCTTTTGCCCTCCGATACATTGTGCTCAGCACGTTGTTTACTTTACATTGATGTATTAAAAATTACTTTAGTATGATTATGCGTTCAGATTGCAAATTTACATCTGGTCGTGTTGTTAATGTACATACTTAGCTCATTATTTTTTATTCTTCCTGTTTTGTATTATTTTCTTTGTTTTTTTGTTTACTTGTTCTTTTGTATAAAAAATTTTGGACTTAAATGCAACTTTATTTAAAATAATTACATTTATTTTCATGCGGACACTATGTTATTATTAAATACTAGCTGTACCCGCGACTTCGTCCGCGATTGCCATACATTTGTTTCTGTTACAGTTTTTCTACTATTAAATAAAAACAAAACTTCAATGTGCAGTATTTGACTTGTAACATTTTTAATGTATTTACATACATATTATATTAAAGTAAATAGCAAAATTTTATAAAAGCCCTGTATGGTTAGGATAGGATCAAAAATCTAAATCAAATATTGATCTACGCGGGGCAGTATACTGTGCCGCTGTCACCTGCATCAATATTCTGGTTCACGGTTCATGTATATTATTGAAAATTGAATATACCTACTTACTATATTTATGTATTTATGTATCTAAGTAGTCTATATCTATCTATATCTTGTCACCTAGCCTGACAAGCCTAGGAAGAAATGAGTAAGAAATAAAAGAGATATTTGTTTAGAGCGACATTTAATTAAGAATAAGAATAAGAGAAAGGGTAGGCGCGTCCAGCCGTCGCGCCGGGTCCTCCGAAACGAGCGTAGGGAGTAGGCGCTCAGTTGTATCCGCTGCCACAGCGGTGTACGGTTCCGATTTTCGAGTATCAGGGATTCTAGGTCGTAAGGTGTTCCTGGAATTCCAGAACCAGGTATAAGGATACGCCAGCGTAAGGGTTTGCAGGGGAAGCCCAAGGATCGTACAGTATCCCGAATAGACTTAAAGCTTCCCCAAGGCAGAAAGAAATAAGAGGCGGCGTTTACAAGATATAAGATAAAGAAAGTTTGGTTCGCTTCTAAAAGATTTAAAAATGCACAACTTACCCAAGATTGGGAACACACAAAAACTGACTTTAGTAAAAAGCCTAAGGCGTAAGCAAATTAAAATTAATAAAAGTTTAAGGATTATAGTTTGAGTCTAGTCTAGATTGAAAGTGCGTGACCGTTATATTTGAAATGGGATGGCACAGACGTAGATTCGCCGAAATTTGGAAGTAATAAAATAAAATAAAAATATATCGTTACAATCTGTATCTATACTAATATTATAAAGAGGAAAGATTTGATTGTTTGTTTGTTTGAATTGAATAGGCTCCGAAACAACTGGACCAATTTGAAAAATTCATTCAACATTAGAATCCTTAATTTTCCGTGATGAACATAGGCTTTATAATATTTTCAAAAAAGTTAGGGATCTGCATGAAAAATTCAATAATTGAACCGTGCGCTGTATAGCACGGTGCTTGCTTTTTTTCTACGGCCAGTGTCAGTTATGGAGTGTCAAGTCAATGTCAAAAACCCCGAAAATATTTTATACCCTATGTTCATCACGGAAATTTTAGGATTCTTATGGTGAAAATTTTTTTTAAATTGGTCCAGTAGTTTCGGAGCCTATTCAATTCAAACAAGCAAACAAACAAACAAACAATCAAATCTTTCCTCTTTATAATATTAGTATAGATGTACAGAATTGGACCTGTTACAGTTTTATTATAAGTATAGATTGCACTTTTCTTTTGTTTATATATTTTTTGACCATTCTTTTATTGTTAATTTTTCATGGGTAATTTTACCATCTATTATTTATACCTTATTGATTTCTCAATTACTGTTATTTACATAATTTGGTAACATTATTATCATATATAATAGAATAAAAATAAAGAATGAAATGATAAAAAAAAATATGTGAAATCTTAAACACAATATTTAATTTAAGTAAATTCTGTAGCTGGACATTTAGTTGGCGATTGTAAAGAATAATGACAAGTACAGTAATTTTTAAGTTTCTATCTGCAGTATTTTCTATTTTTCTAATGACTAAAGCCAACACCGCATTTTATTGCAGGTAAAATCAGAGAGCATCGTCTGAGTTGTGCGCATAAGCTTATCATATAAATTATACTAGATCATTATTTCATATAAGATGTTTCTTCCCATTGTTACTCTACAGGACTTTTAAACAAGTAAACTACTTAGCTAAACATAGGTTTTTTATATTATAAGAGTTATTGGTCGAATACTGGACATTTAACTTTATTTACACAGCTTTTTTTAGAGAAAGTTTATTAAATGCATGGCTATCGCGAACGAAGTTGCGGGTACAGCTAGTAAGTTATATAACTCTTTGTGGATTGTCCAGCATTTAAATGTTTGTAAACTCACACATGGATCACACTGTCTTCAAAATCAAGAAAATGATTGGATGAGAGCATCCCTCTCCCCAGCGCGTAGTTCCTCTGCGCCACAAACAGAGCGACCTCGCGGGATCTCTGATGGTGGCCATTAAGCACCTGGACTGAGCCCGGCCGTCTCCGCGAAAACAAATCTTATTGCAACAGCAACAGAGCACATTGTCGGCGGACTCTCAGGGGCGACGTCTCCTCGGTAATTAAGCGACCACATAAATCTGCAGAATGCTCCGCTCGTGCCGTTAACAGAATCTATACTAATCTATGATAGATACGCGACGCAGCCGACGAACAATGCGGAGAAACGTCTTTATCCACTCTTGTCATCTATTCTCTTTCTCTATACTAATATTATAAATCAAAATCAAAATCTAAGTGCTTTATTTCCTTTAGACCTTACAGGACTCTTGGACACGTTAGGAAGGGATCCGTATAAAAACTGTGAAACCCAACGTATAATTTCTGAAAACTTTGTTTAATACCCGTGCGAAGCCGGGGCGGACCGCTAGTACATATATAAATCAGTTTTTAGATTTGCTTCTCCAAATTCATACATAGGTACCTACATTAAAATTTATAAGAATAGACGATCGAGTGTCTTATGGATATTACGGTTATACCTTTTCGGACAATACCCTGACGCGCTAGACTTTGATGGTCAGAACCGAAGTGTTAAAAAATATATTAATACATTATAAATTGCTTCATAAAGGTACATAGATGGAAACTGACGTGACCTGAACTGATGGACCTGTTTGCACTTTTATTATTTATTTAAATACCATGAGAATAAAACATACATTGTTCGGATACAACCTATTACCTAATATGATTACGACTAGGAAGTGACTTCACTTTAAAGTTATCCCAGCTCCGCGCAATAAACCAGCGAGCGACGTAGCGCAGTTCGGGAACTTTCTCAAAATCTTCGGAAAGAGTTTAGTAAATTTTAATAACGATGTGTTATGTTATGTTATGATTATGTCTCAAAACCCGCTCTTGCTTTGTCTGTCCTTTTTTCAATCTTTAATATTTCAGCAACAAACGTAAGTCTGCAAAGAATGAAAATATCAGACCTTTTGATTAACGTTTTGAAAATAATTCTTCCCATTTGACTGTATGAAGACGTACCAGGTATCTAATTTACTGAATCGGCATATTTACGCCCTAAATAGCGAGTGCTCTACTGACTGCCACGCGGTAAAGCAGGATCGTTTACTACATCTATGTTTTTATGTGAATTTCAATAAACTTGTGAAAAAGTGATTTTTAACTTGCACTCATCGTATACATCCGTACATTGACAATATTTCAAAATTGTCTTCTTTTTGAAGGAAGAAAGAAATAAAGCTTTATATGGATCCACAAAATGTAACTTATATTATCTAGACTGGATGAAACAAAAATAATAACATGTGTAACACAAGGTTTCCTCTCTGCGCGTGCCGCAGGAGCTTGCGGAGCCCCCAGCGCTGGTCTCCGAGACCCTCGCAGACTTCTATTTACCTCTAAAATAAAGATTCTAATCTACAATCGCTTATCGTTTATTTATTTTGACTTTACGATACTCGTATAGAGAGAACATAAAAGAACATTTTTATAAAAGTGGTCAATATCTGATCGAGGATTGATGTAGACATTTACAGTTGTAAAAGTTTTTGAAAATTATCAAATCAGATCTTAGTTCAAATATAGCTGAAAACATGAAAAATATTACTAGTACTACCCAAATCTTCGAAGTAACAGGTACCTACTTGTGTGGAATAATATTACTAATTTATTTGATAGTGTGGGTACTTTATGTGTAAAACATAATTTATTATTATTATTTTTATAACATGTAACCTAATTAAGTATTGTTATGAATGGGGAACTTGAACTTGAATATAGGACCTATAGTAATGGATCTATAAGGAATCGACAAAAGTTAGAAACCCTCGCGCGAGTTACATTCGTAGTTGACGGGTCTTGTTTTATTAGCGTTGTACATTGTATGTCCTGCACGGTTCACCAGAAGTAATGTTGGGTTCAAATACTACCAATAACCATTTTGTACGGACACGATCACCTCGTAAAACAAACTCACGAGCAAAAGAAAGCGAGGATCGTAAATAACCCGGACTTGCATTCTAACGTGATTCAAAGCAAAACCAATAACCACTAAATTCAAAGCACATTCTAAGACGCCGTATTTATTCTGTTCTCGCGTCGAAAGCGACCGCCAGGACGCGCGTAAATCAGCGCGGACGTAGGGCGGCGCGGGGCGGGGGGCGGGCACATTCGATTACACGGGCGCGGACTCAGGGCGACCGGCGGCGGGGCGTGGGGTCAGGGGTAAACTCACAGGAAATTCAAATCATGGAAAACATCTCGTTAATAAAGGCTAGTGAAAGTAAGCAGTCAGTGAGGCAGCAGGAAGGCACAATGGAAATTTCTAAAACACTATATATGTGTGAATGCACGTAACCGATACGGTATGCTTACCGTTCAAATTAAGTTAAATCCACGTTTGTGAGATCGTGAATTCATTCTACATTTATCGTCCGCCATTAAATTCCTAGATCTCTTGAAGGGTTCTCCGGAGAGCGAGGGCCTGACAGACCACTGGACCTCTGACACTCCCCAGCTGCCTGAACAGCGGATACTCCCGCGTTCGCCGCTGACAGGACCTCTTGTTTAGTATCGAGATAAGAGCAATTATTTGAAATTGCACGCCACGCCCCCATGAGGTCCTTGCAAGTATGAAGCAGCTCTTACCCCCGGTTAGCTCACGCGACTTGCAGTCGGGCGCTTACACGGAACAGAACAGAAAGAACAGTGGAGGCGCTAAGTGGGCGTAGCACGCGTGCCACAAATAAACGCTGTTCAGCTTAACTGATCCCAGTCTTAACTTATGACTACAAAACAAACGAGTTGTTTCTTAGTAATATTATTATTATGATTATCGGTTTATTTGTATGAGTTTGGCGACAGCGGTGCCTTTAGTTGTTTTTTTATTGCATTTCTACTGTTCTTTCTGTTCCGTGGGTGCTCAGGCCCTCTCGGTCGTGCGCAGCGCTGGGACTAGGGGGTGCAGTTTCGATATTTGGAAACTGGCTTACGGAATTCGGAAGCTCAATTTTGAAAGTTCAAAGTTCAGACAGTGCTCCACCGCACCGTCACCGTGCTCGTCACACTGACACTGACAGCACACTGACTCATCCTGTTGTGTTGTGTTCTTACTTCTATGTGTTGCATAGTCCCATCATGTGCCAAAAGTATTTGACGTTTACGTGGGTACCTTTTCTTGATCATTTCCATAAATTTTTCAGAACCTTTAGCTTTTTCGAAATTAAAATGAAAGCTACTACAGCTTTCATTTTAATTTCGGAAATTCTAAATGATTTTTCCCTATTTTTAATAATTTACAAGATGCCACTTAGTAATATTGATGACACGGCTATCCTACTTAATGAGGACCCGTCAAGTTTTTTGCTATGAATGCAGTTTTATAGACCTTAAAACATAAAGAAAAACTAAGACATAAAGTGCAAAAATTTTTGTTCTACGACCAAAACTGACAAAGTTATGGGCAAAATACCGAACGAGGCTCACTGACCGCGCGAACGCAAGCGATGACGTCACAATGATGATGTGGGAGGTCGATTGGCACTCGTCCGACGCTGACGATAGTGAATCATTTAAAAAAGTTGTAAGCGCCAAAGCAAATTTATGTTTATAATAAAAACTATTGGTGCAACTGTATATTTTTAAATTTGTGAGATTTTATCCCGTAATAATCGTTAAAACAAATTACAAAAGCTAGAGGAGTTCAAAACATAAAATTTATCAATTCGGAATGTTTTTTAATTAAAAACGAGGTTCACACATCGCTATGGATCCTGCCAAGTGAAGTTCTTGTCAAGTTAGAAACCCAAAAAGGTGGTGTTAGCTACAGGTTCGATGAGCGTCCCGCCAGCCACTACGCATAGGGTCCTGACAGGCCACACTCCAGACAGTAGAGGTTTGAGACAAGGCCGTTACGCTTCCAACCACAGCCGAGCCTGGACGCGGCGAGACTCAGCTCAGCTCCACTAGGACGTGGTCGCCGACCGACGCCCCTGGCGGCGCCACTGGCGACGTTGCCTAAACACCGCTGTAGTTGTAAGAGACGACGGCGACCACGCATCCGCATACAACCAAACGAATGCATATCTTATCATTGTTCTGACATTAATTTATTATCATGTTTTTGTATTTGTCTACTTACATACCTACCATCGCCACCGCCAAAACCTGTAATGATGTTATACTGTTATCTTAATAAATAAAAAAAATATTACAGGCAAGCATCAGCGACACCATGTATTGTTCTGTGCTGTGCAGTTTGACTGTCAAGTAATTTTCCCCATCAGTGAGTTTAGATAATGCATTCAGATTATAGTCGGGCTGAGGGGTGGCGCGGGGTGGGGGCGGATGGCGCGTCAATTTGCGCCATTTGCGCGGCTCGATGACTGGCAGACATTACGCCATTCTGTGTACATTACACGGGGAAATAGGACACCGACATACCAAGAACTCCTTCACTTTATAGTTGGACGAGAGCGGGCAGCGAACCGACCCCAAACAAACAGTTACTGAGCGATTGTTTTGTTTCCAAGGAATGGTCCATCTTTTTTCAATATATTTCCAATAGCATGGAACGTTAAGAAACTTGAAAAACTATACAGACGGGCACTAGTGCAGGCGCACGAAATGTATTGGTATTTCAAGTGCCAGGTTAATAGCTGCAGTAGTTGCTAAATATTAAAGATACCTAGAGCGTGGCACGCGGCGCGCTCGGTGCGTCGCGGCGCGGCGGCGCTGAGCGATAAGTAGCGAGTAGTTGATGGCATCAAATTGCGTTCCGCGTCGAGAGGACAAGCACGCTCTCGGGGAATATGAATTACCGGGAGCGGAGCGTGTGTGGGGGGGGTTGCTCAATGAATTACTACTTGCCGTCCGCGGATTTGAACGTGTTGTTTCCACGGAAAAATTATTTCATCCCGATCACTACGGTATAAGTTGCATCTATTCAAAGCAAGAAGTGCCGCCGTCACCTGCGCTCGGGGCCCACTGCGGTAGCTTGAGGAACATTACCTATCTATAGCAACTATTGCATCCACTGGGGGTCCATCGGTTCAAGCTGCACCATATTTAGAGCAAAGTACACTCGGAAGACTGTCATATATTTAACGAAGTAAAATAATGATTGCGTTTCCGTTGTAAATAGTATAACGCAGTTACCTATAGTTAGTAGTAGTACTAATGAGGGCATTAAAGCGACAGTGACAGTAAATATTAAACTGAACTTGTCGATAACGGGAAAACAAAAATTATTTCATTATAATCCATCAGAATATCCAAGGCTTACCCTGAAAAATCCTAGAGTTAGAAATATTTTTAAATCATATAAATTTAGATGTTTTGTGAACAATATAACACTGGATGCAGGAGCGGAAGCATACATATTTATGTCTAGTTCTGAGCCCCGTCTGACGGACACCGACACCGAGGCGGGCATTAGAGAAGAGATTTATTTATTTATATTTAGAAATGGTATTACTATGATTTTAAAAATAAGTTAAGCTAAGTGTAAACTCTCTCAGGAAGGCACAGCACGCAAAAACTATAACTTATCACTCTAAAACTAAGTAAGGAAGATTACACAATACGAAATAGAAATAAAGACAATTTAAAGAAAATAGATGATTAAACATTAATATCTAAGTAAACAAAAGGACTTTTAATATTTAAGTTATCAAAGGATAAACGGTAGGAGACAAATAAACACAAGTATGTACACACCAGTTCGAGTTCAAGTGAGACTCGTATAGTAGAGTGTGGAAAAGATTACTCTCCAGGTGCAGGTACCAAGTAAATGACGTCGGAAGCTGGTCAGACTGTCATATTGGATATCCAACAGATCAGAATTTGAGAGGCAGTCAATTTGATTTCTCAGCAGTTTGTACACATTTATAAAGTCGAGTTCTACCTTCCCGCGCGCCGCCCATTGAGTACGGGAGCAGGAGTGCAATAACAACTGCTCATGATTCTGTGGCCTTCGAGAGCCAACACAAGTAGGTATACCTTTAATAATGAAGTGCACACCGTCCCCCAGCGCCCAACTGGAACGTTCACTAACAAACTAACAATTGAAAACAGTTCAATATACGATTATTAAGCTCCAAGTTTGAAATCGGCTTCAAAGTCTTAAACCCGGCTATAGGTTGGAAGGATCGGAAATTATAGGTGAAACTTATGCGATGCCGCAGGGGGAAGGCATATCTGGGTTTACGAGGAGCCCTCCCCCCCCCCCTGTGCTCCGGAGGCGCGCGGGGCGAATGTCACGCGGCGATCAATTTCAAGTTTAACATGACTTATAATCAGGGATGCATATATGTATTTATGTCCCTGTGTCTTACGCATGAAACTTGATCTCATACGTTATATTACTAAAACACTAAGTAATCTGATCAAATACTTCTACTTAAATAAATAAATAAATACTTCGGCAGAAAAAAAATACTTACAGAGTATTGCTAGGTACATCGAAGATTATTGCTACGGCGTAGACTTTTGCTAAGGCGTAGGTCGTTGTTATGGCGTAGACCTTTGCTAAGGCGTAGGTCGTTGCTATGGCGTAGACCTTTGCTACGGCGGCGTAGGCCTTTGCTACGGCGTAGGTCGTTGCTACGGCATAGCGGCCTGGTTATCTATATCTATACTAATATTATAAAAAGGAAAGATATAATGTTTTGTTTGTTTGAATTGAATAGGCTCCGAAAATAATGGACCCATTTGAAAAATTCGATCACAATTTTATTTTATTTTATTAGATTTGCATGAAAAATACTATTTTCGTGCGAAGCCGGGATGGACCGCTAGATAAATTAAAATAAACCAGTACAAGATTTGGTGTTACACATATGTACAGTGCGCGTCACATATAAGTACCCCCCCCCCCCCTATCTCAATGTATGTTGGACACAATAGTTGTTATTGTTGGGAATTTCAGACTTTGAGTATTATGGAAGGGCAGTTCGATCGTGAGCGGCGGCATGATACACTTTAGCATGTGAAAAATTGTGACAAATCACAAGTTAGAAGTAGTCGAAAATTGTTTGTATACAAGGGGGGTACTTAATTCTGACGCGCACTGTACGTACATATTAGTAAATTTGTTATATTCTGTAATACGACAGAGAGATTCATAACCAGCGTATAAAAAGTCTATGGTCAGTCTCACGATTCAATTAATAACTAAACGATTATTCCGTATCAACTGGCGCGATTAGGGTTTACAATGGAATACAAACGCTGGCAGAAGCTGTATCGGAAGGTTCCGATTGTCTGTCAATTCTCTCATTTAATACATTTTGTTCAATACTTTATAAAACTGTTCGAATGATAAAAACTTTCCGAGAAAATGCTGGTAATCTTTCAAAGCTTAAGTCTTTTCAAAGAAAAAGTTCTACGTGGGATTCCGAAGAATAGAAATATTTTCTTTGTTAATAATCCTATTTTAATTGCGCCCTCTTGAAACTATAATGTTAAGTGGATATAGACTGATGCTGGCGGGCGACGTGCTGCGTGGTCCGGAGCGGTGCGGAGTGCGTGCGAGTGATAGTATAATGCGTCAGGGGAACGTGTGCGACGGCCCGGCCCGCCCCGGGCTGCGGGGCTGACGGATCGACCCCGCCGGCGCCGGAATCGAAACGACTCCATCAGGCTCCGAGCCTGATCCCGACATATTGCCGAGTCCGGGGCGGCTCCGTCACGCGATACAGACAGCCACGAGACGACCTCAGAGATCGCAGAGCTTTTAAGTTGCTAATAACGTAGCTTTAATAAATCTACTAAAGATAGAAACCGTGCTATTCCGATTCCGAAGGAGGATTTCTACCGATGAAAAATTTATTTCGTTTAAAGTTTTTTTCAATTAGTCGTCGTGAAATTTTTTACTTTTGTGATTTGTTACCACATTGATTACTACATTATGTATGTATCACGTACCTTATCTTATTATTTCCTGTACGTTTCTATCGCGTTAAGCACAGTTAGACTTATTTTTCTGTCATGCGTATTTTTAGAATCTTATAATTCCTGCAGCCAATCTGCGGTCCACACTTTAGGAAAAAAAAAGGTTTGTCCGCACGCGCACCGGTACCGCATGCGGGCTGGAACCCGCATGCGGGCGCGAACCCTCATCACAGGTGAAAAGCTTCACAGCGCCGCGGTCACTGCTCCACTGAAGGAACTCGGTTTTAGACAGTTCGTGTTCAGAATCAGGATTTTAAAATAATAAGATTTAAGAAAAGCAATACTAGAAGCTATACATACATTAAAGTAAATCCGCACAATTGAAACTAGGCTCTTACATGCGATCAGTTCGCGCGTTACAGATTTATATGGAAAATTGTAGCAAAGAAATGTGAAACGTTTCTCTAAATTGTTTTAGCAAATTCATCGATTAATAGATTACTTGTTTCATTGTTGTTTTATAGTGATTATAAGTTTGATGAGCCGCCTAAATAATTAATCTTTAAATATTTATAAATTCTATTTATTAGGTAGTAGAGCTTTCGAAATTTCTCAATTTTTTTTCACATTACTGATACAAACACAAAATGGCAAACTTGCAACTGCTATATTCACACATACACATCCTAGTGCACACCTATTTCTAGTACGTCTTTCCCTAAGAAATAAAGTTAAACTTAACATGAACAAGATTTTACAATTATTATATGTACTGACATACACAAAGTAAAGTATTCTATATTCATAAGTATTAATTATCACAGAAATCTACACAGCTAAGGAAGTAGTTTGTTCTTATAATGTGTCCCCTACCACTGTTACCATGATTATAAACACAAGAATTACAATGAGCACTCTAAGCGTGAGAACACTCAGGGCAGTTTCACAACGTCCCTATAAGTTCTAGATAGACTGTTAGATAGTTACTTGTCTAACGGATAACAACAGTAACTCAATAATGTGTATCCGTCAGATAAGTAGCAATGAACTAATCAGTACATTGTGAAACAGGCTAAGTTTAAATTATTTATATCCAAACATAGTTATACTCGTATAAGTCTTGCTCAATGAGTTCATGCAGATCAATTTGCACCTCCTCAGTCTCAGAAGTAGAAAATTCTAGTTCACTCTGCACCTTTTTGAATTTAAAAGGCAAACTTTCAAATTGTCTTTGTTTGAGATTTAATTAATTCTGCCTAATTCTGCATTTTCAAAATGGTCAAAATCGGATTTTTCGACATGTCGAAATTCTAAAAGAGACCTAGAAAGTCATAAGTCATATCAAATGAAAGGTTAGTTTGTACATCTCAAAACAGTTTTCGCAATTTTAGAAAATTTCGTATTTTTCCAAAGAGTGATTTTCAAATCTATCCCACCAAGGTGGGGTTATCTAATGAAAGGTATGTTTTGTACATCAAAATGCTTACAAAATGTTTTTGTAATTTTGGTAGGAGTCATGAATGTTTGGGCGGCGGCTCGTGAACAACTGCTGATCGTCTTCGGTGCTCTGAGAGCGACCGGTCGGACGAGTTCCAGTTCAATATCACGTTTGGAAGATGTACGCTCTTACAAACAGTACCTAATAATATAAAATACGACTGTGCCAATTTTTTTTTTTTGAGTGACCCGGATTCATTGCTCTCGAGTGTAGTTACTGGTTAATATTTATTTTTTATTATTATTTTGTTACTTTATTGATTTGTATTTTGATTAACTGTAACTTACTAACATAGTACATAGGTAGGCGTACTAACAATTTTATGGTAAATAACTGAAATAAAGGATAATTAGTAATTAGTAATAGTTTCAGTTCAAGGGATCACATACAACAACGATGTGAAGTGAGGCGCTCTTGACATATTGCTACATCCAAGTGGTAGGCGCGGAAACACATTAAAACACGAGGGTTTTATATAAAAATAAAAAAAAAACATTTATTTCAGGCAACATAAGAACAGTTAAGGATGGTAAAAAACTTATTCTAGGGCCCATATCAACCTAGCCTTACAGACTAACATACATAAAAAATATAAAATCCTAATAACTAAAATGGTACACAATAGGTACGGCGGCGTATGACGCATCAGGGTGTCATCTGTCGACGATGCACGGCGGTGTCCCCCCGGTGAACCGTCGGAACTTGACACCCGTCGGCCAAAACTCTGCGCTCATGAACGTCGAAAGATATTTAGTCGGAACCCTCACCATAAATGAATTGAAGCTCACATAATGGCGAGATTCCAACTTTTCGACGCGAAGCGAAAATTTGGTCTTCGTCTGGATGTACTCCTCCACAGCCTTCGCCTGCACGGTGTACGAGACACGTGAGATGTAGAGCTGGGTGGTAGGTACCTCCACTCGGAACCCAGAGTTGAGGTCGATCGGCCCAGTGCCGCACTGATTGCGGCTGTCGGGTTTACGGCTCTTGCGAACTACCATGGTGTAGCCCTCCGAGTCGCAAGAACCCTTCCCGTGAGCCAACGCAGGCGTAGCACTACGAGGTTGTTCGCTGGGACTCTTCTTTTTCCCCTGTCGCTTAGGACGTGTTGCAGGCCGCGGGCGCTCAGCTAGCGCTGGGCAACTTGCCGCGGCGGCGGTGGCAGCGACGGCGGCGTAAGCGCGCGCGCGTGTCGGCCCCTCACGTGGTGACGCGGGGAGCGGGCGGGGGGAGCACAAGGTATCGGCGGTGTTGTCCGCCGCAGCCGGTGACGCGTTGAATATCGCTGACTCGAACGCTGCATGTTGACGTTGGACTCGGCCGCAGGTGACCTAGTTACCGAGGCCGCACGAAGTGATGTAACCTCGGAGCGAAGTTCACTGATCTCGGCCTGCGACTCCTCCAACTTCCTTTTGACTTCGACCAGACTTGCTTTAAGATTAGTGACATCCTTCAGAAGTCTGGTCACATCGACGTGGTCGAACGTCACGGGGGGCAGCTTATGCAGCACCTTCGCGACGAAGTCGGGCACGTCGTCCGGATCTGTGCTCTTGAAAAGCGTGACGATGTCCTGCACACTTTTCTCTCCGCCATCCCTGCGTCGCGAGGGCATCTGGTCCAGTTTCCCGAGCGCCTGTAAGAGTAGCGCCTTGCCACTGCAAATGTCCTCCTGCGTAAAGTTGGACTTGCAGATTTGCAGGATGCTGACCTCGTCCATGGTGTCGATGGCATTTTGGATAAACGCCAAGAGCTCATTGGCGATGAGTGGTTTCGCACTCATCGCGTTCGCGGGCAGGGGTGGTGACCGCGCGTATCACGAATAAAATATCCGACACAGTGCAAGAACGAGGCACGACCGTTTCCGAGCGCGCATCGCACTGCACTGTTATATGCGTGCACTGTTCACCACGGGTGAACACCAATCGGTGGACACCTTGCAGCCTGCTATCCCCCTCCCTAGCGCCGGGTTCACAACAAAAACAAGTACGACAAGTGCCAGTGTAACTCGCGAGCCGAGGGTTTTGAACTTTTGTCGTTTAGGTAGGTACGTATATTGACGACCTGTTGGCGCGGTGGGCTTACAACGCAGGAGGTTGCGGTTTGATTCCCGCCTTGGGACCAATATTTGTACGATCTGCAGCTTATTTGTTCGGGTGTTCTAGACCTTTTCTACGTACACAAAAATAAATCATCTAATGTGATACATATACTTTATTAAGTAACAGCTATCGTAGTAGTACCGATAACAGAAGCTTTGCTTAGCTTGTGGGTAAATGATGCTGTGTGGATTATCCAGGATACATTACTCTTATATTTTTTTGGAGCACGGTGGAATTCATTATTTCAATAATCTTATTACCTAAATATTCTTCGAGTGCAGTGGAATACATTGAGTATGGACTTTGAAATTTTGAGAACAACGGTTTTGGAGCGCTGTTGAACTACCCATTACAGTTACTACAGAGATTAGTGGGTAGGTAAGTGGGTACCTACATTTTTTTCGATTTTTTCAACGTATTTCACTCAGTATTAAACTAAAGACGATTTTTACGATTACGATTACGATATTTTCAAAACCTGTTTTGAATTGTCGAAATTCATACCTTTGATTTGATATTGCTCTCAATGAAATAGCACCCATTGTATGAAACTTAGTTTTTTAACCATATTTCAAAAAGTATTATATTTACAGACTTCTCTATATTTTTTCTGTAAAATATAGATCTATATCTATAGGGTCTTCCAATAGGCATGTCCGAACTTTGACAGTTGGTAGCGGCCATCTTGTTGAAGCTACATCTGTCAAATTAGTTGTCATTTATTCATTTGATTTTGCCAAATCATCATGGATAGCTATAGCATTCAACAATACGTGCAAATGATAAAATTGATTTATCAAAATGAGTGTTCTGTTCGGGCAATGCACCGCGCGCTTCGCCCATTTTACGGTCGCCATAATCGTCAACGGCGAGCGCTATAGGTCGATGATTACCAACTTTTTTTGGCATGAACTGGATCATCTGAACACCAACGACATGTGGTTTCAACAAGACGGCGCTACGTACCACACAGCTCATGCCATATTGAATATTCTGCATGAGAGATTTGAAGGCATTGGTCATCTCACGTGGAGCTGAAGTGAACTGGCCACCGAGATCGTGCGACTTAACCCCGCTAGACTTTTTCTTGTGGGGTTTTCTTAAGTCGCAGGTCTACGCGAATAAACCACAAACCACAGCGGCCCTCAAAGAAAACATAACCTATGCCATAGGTCAAATTCAGCCTGATTTTTGCGCAAAAGTCATGGAAAATTGGATATCTCGCATGCGCTCCACCCAGAGAAGCCGTGGCGGACATTTGAATGTTGTCATATTCCACACATAATGGTAACCCTACATCTTTCAAATAAATAAATCATTTCGATAATATCTCACATACACTTTGTTTTATTTAAATGTAAAGATAGGACACGCTTAATGAAAGACCCTATATAAACGCATAGTACATTTTACATCGATCACTCTGCAATCTTCGGAGATAGGGGGGGGGGGGGGGGGTAATGGTCAATTTTTCGACCATTTTCAAAATATATCGAAAAGTATAAAACCTATCGAAATTTCAAAAACTGTATTGGAATGTACAAACCAATACCTTTCATTTCATACCTCTGTGGGGTAGTTCACCCTTTAGAAAACGATCCCCTCCCTTTTTGACCATATAGCAAAAAGTTTTATTATAACAGACTTCTCTATATTTTTCGTTCAAAATATAGATCTTAATCTACAAACACTTGGTACATTTCACATCGATCGCTCTGCAATCTTCGGAGATGGGGGGGGGGGGGGGGGGGGGGGTTATGGGTATTTGGGGGTTATTGCCCCAACCCGCATCCCCACGCTGGGCATGCGGGTTGGGGATCGCAGTTCGGTGGAATTGTTCTACAGAGGGCGCTGCTGCCCGCCCTCGGTGTTTCCCTTAGTCGCCTCTTACGACACCCACGGGAAGAGTTGGGGTGGTGCAATTCTATGCCGGCACAACACGGCATAGAGAGATAAGAGAAGTATTAGAACAAGCTAGAACTCAACACTTCTAAATGCCTCAGTGTCTCTTTTACAAGATCCGAACACCCCTTAACATATGATTATAAAATCAATGGTCAATCACTAGTTAGGACTAATCAGGTGGTCGACTTAGGCGTGGTACTTGACTCTAAGCTCCTGTTTGACAAGCACATTGACCACATAATTAAGAACAGCATGAAGACGCTCGGTTTTATATTGCGGATTACCAAAGACTAAGAACACGAAATCTCTGAAATTTTCATTCTATACTGCTCGCTAGTAAGAAGTAAACTTGACTACGCCTCGCAAGTTTGGAATCCGCGATATAAAAAATACATTGACTCTTTAGATAAAGTGCAAAAAAAATTTCTGAGACACCTAAACTTTAAACACAAAATATATATTCCTGATTTCGACTATACTGAGAGCTGCAAACGTCACCATCTTCTCACTCTGAAACTTCGTAGAGACGCCGCCGACCTCACATTCTTCCACAATATCCTTATAAATAGACTTGACTGTTCCCATCTTCTTTCTAAAATTAATATCACTGTCCCGACCCGTGCATCCACGAGACGCAACTATCTAAAGCTGCATGTACCTACCTGCGCGACTAAATATCGCAAGAACTCTTTTATTCCTCGAACATCTGCTCTCTTTAACAGCACCTACAGCACGGCTGACTTTGATATTTTCACAGCCAGACCTAATATATTCAAAAAAATAATTAACAATAGTTTCTTCGGCACAACGCGACCACCTTCCTTATCTTAACCTATTTACAGCTAGACACTTTTATAATTTATTATTTTATACATATTAGGTATACATATACTATATGTATTATTAACTGTATTTTAACACTAAGTATTAATTAGGTAAGGTACTTACAACAACTAATACTTAATTTATATTTTTGCTATCATTATACTGTAAATAATCAACCAATCCTTCTTCCAACCCTATGATTGATATGGCTCCTTTAGTTAGTTAATTTTTAAAACCTGAATTTCTGTAATAAAATTTCATTTTTGTATAAATCCTAGGATAATTTTTCTCGCTCTATATGTGGAAACTGTTTAGCTTATTGTTTAGGTATATTGTTAAGTGCTAGTTTTATAGTTTTAAAGCTTTTTGTTTCCCTAAGATAAATAAATAAAAATAAAATAAATAAATAAATTAGAGAAATAAAATCTTGTACGCCCGCGGGAACCCTCGCCCTGTTCCGATGCTAATTGGCCTTTTTCTAAATTGCTTTATTAAATCGAAACGTGTTCTCCAATAATTGTGCGGCGGTGTCCGGTTCTGCACGGGGCTCCGTAAAGGGGCCTCTAATTAATTCGGAGGCGCCGCCGGGAGAGTGGATAGGCCCCCGCGAGGGGTTGACCACCATGTTTTATGATTTTGGAAACCTAAAAAGGAAAGGGTAAACCCAATTCGATGCAGTACTTGATGGCCAGTACTTTCTGTTTAAATTATATCTGTCAATGCGATTTTTTTTGTACAAAAAAGTTCCTGTTTCTCTAATATCGCTTCGAGATCGGTTTTGAAACCCGGTCTCGGTTTGTCGATATTTTTTTTTAATACTACTGTGGCTTTTTTATAATACATACATGCCTGAGAATGTAACCAAACTAAACGAACGAATATTTAAACTTATTGTAAAAAAGTAATTGAACAAGGCCCGCAGCCGTCCGGCCACCGCTAGACATTGAGTAGGTCTCGATGGGCCATGTGCCGACAGTAATCAAGCTATATTATAGGTAAATGCGGAAGTAACTCTGTCTGACTGTCAGTGTTTCGCACCTAAGCTGCTAACCGATTTTGGGTAACAAACGTTGTCTAGTCCGGGAGAAAGGACATAGGATACCTTATACCACGGTGTCATGTTCCCGCGGGATAGCACAGCGACATGTGATATAACTGAATCATATATTATTTAAATTGTTAAACAAAAATACTTTAAATCCAATTAAAAATACTATTCCTACAATTTTCGACTTCTACGCGGCCGAAGTTGCAGGCAAAAGCTAGTAAAATATAACATAAATTACAAGTCATCATGATAGTCGTGTAGATCATGTATATTATGTCAACATCATGAGTTTACACATAGCTGCCGCGCAGGCCGTGGGTTCTTAGTTGCAGACCCACTAAACATCAGATTAATAAACACTAAACTACGTACAATCCGCGGCGCACCTGCTTGAAGCCCCAGCGGCGCTTGCATAACGCTCAGCCCCTGGCTTCCTGGTAATTGCGCTCGCATCAAGCAATTAATTAATTATTTCACCCCCGCCCCCTCTCACCCCGCACCCGGCTGCACCCCCGCGGCGACCCTCTTTTCTTTGTGCAAGAGTATTGTGTCGCCAGAATACGTTGCATAACTAAGCAGCATTCAGTGTCACACACGTCATAACAAAAGCCAAGAATTCCGTTGCGAATAATTTCCGAACATAAAGTACCCATGAAAACGTGATTGTGTTTTCTAATCGTTTAGGTATTATCAATTGATATGACAATATTAGAATATTAATTGCGTAGAATTTTTGCTGATTTAAAATTTTTTATTACTAGACTGGCTATGGAGAGTCAATGCGACGTCGGGAGAGAGGAGCAAGCTCTCAATTCAAGGTTCCTGTCTACGGTAGTGTACAGTGTGTAGTGTGTGTAGTGTGCAGTGCGTAGTGTGTAGTGTACAGTGCTGCCCACAGGTGCCTCGAGGGTAGGGGCTCGATTGGAGGCCATCGATGGCGCCGCTTGTGAACTTACTGTACTAGCTACTCCTTTGTATACTTTGGAAGGTGTTTCTTATCAACAAACAACATTTAGTTACTTTACGAAACAGACTACCTATTTTCGTCATTGATATGTGTTTTACATTAAATATGTAGCTAGATAGATAGCTGCATCCGCAAACTTTTTATAACGAGTAAAATAATATCAAAACCACTTTTTAAAAATTGTAGTAAAGTGACATCGTCTATCTATACTAATATTATAAAGAGGAAAGATTTGATTGTTTGTATGTTTGTTAGTTTGTTTGTTTGTTTGTTTGAATTGAATAGGCTCCGAAACTACTGGACCGATTTAAAAAATTCTTTCACCATTAGAATCCTGAATTTTCCGTGATGAACATAGGCTATATAATATTTTCAAAAAAGTTAGGGATCCGCATGAAAAATGCAATAATTGAACCGTGCGCTGTATATTCAACCTCTTTTTCTATTATGGCGCGTCAGAATAGAAAAGGAGGTTGAATATATACGCACGGTGCTTGCTTTTTCTCTACGGCCAGTGTCAGTTATGGAGTGTCGAGTCAACGTCAGAAATCCCAATGCTGTTAAAAAAAGTAAGGGATCCGTATGAAAACTGTGAAACTCATCGTGTTAGTGTGTATAATTTCTGAAATTTTTGTTTAATACCCGTGCGAAGCCGGGGCGGACCGCTAGTATAATTATAAAATGGCGAATGCCTGGGGGCGGCTTGTGAAGCATCATGAATGCATTAAATAATCATGTGATTCGTCTAGACACGTGCTTGCTCGGAGCCGCGACCCTGCAGTCACTGCGTCTCATGTCATTCCTCTGCACACGTCTCGTGTCCAGTAAAGGTTTGATACCTTTCAATGGGCACGAGACGGAATGAGGATGGGGTACATGAAAGGTATCAGTTTGTACAATTTTGAATATGGTCGATCAATTCTCCATTCCTCTAAATTATGATGTGTGCAGATTGATCCAAAATGTACTAGGCGTTTGTTGATATGGATCTATGTATGTGTACGTGTACGCAACTTCGTGTAAGTTAATTTCAAACACCAAGATTGTCCTCGTTTTTCGTAACATCCGCCACGGAGTTCGTCTATACATTATTGACGAACTCTGTGGCGCGGTGAGCGAAGGTCCGCCTGCGACTAAGAAGGTTGCGGGCTCGATTTCCACTTTGAGACCCCTTCAAAATGCCGGCTTGAATGCCTGAAAGGAACATAACTAGCGCACGGACTCAGGTGTCAAGAGGTACGAACCACCATCACGAAGACTGTCCGTGAGCGGGTTTCCTCGTTATTTACCTACGCAATCAGATACTTAAGTTGCATCTCTCGCGACTCTCCTCCCCTTCTGAAGGCAAGTTAGAGGGAATGCAGCTTGAGACTGATCAGTCTGAAGCAGGAACTGAACCACGACCCCGGGGCTTACTCACCAACAGCCCGCCACAAGTTGCCCTGCGGGCTTATTATTGTAATATGTATATGAAGGTATTCTTGTACAGAGAGTGGTCGGTAGTGGGATGTTTGAGCGGCTAGCGATGGGTGAGAGAGTGGTTAATTACAAATAAACTCATTGGGAGCCGCCATCGCGATACAACGAAAACGTAAATGCACCTAATGGATTAGTTTACGTCCATATTTGTGCGAGCAATAACTGTTCATGGGCGCTTGGGCCTCTCGAAGCTCTCACGGGAGGTAGCTACACCACCGCAGACTGCACGGATTGCGGAGCGAGCTCAGACACAAAGTAGGTCAACGAATGTCCCGAGATAATGGAATTATTTTTATAATTTTGAAAGAGTTTAACAAAAGTTATAAAACCAAAGATGTTCATCACACAGAAAGATATCGCGGGAATATAAAAGGGTCTGGAACGATGCGGAGTGATAAATTATGAAAGTTTTCGCTCAAATTATGCAGCGCCCTCGAGGACTCACTCGCGGGGGTCGGGCCTTCATTACACGACATTATTGACGGATTGAGTCTACAGCGAGCTTATACACACTCATTAGGCCTTTGTCCAGCTGTGGACTAATATGAGCTGAGGATGACGATGATGAGTGTATAGCACGTTGAAACGTGGGTTGCCTTCTGACTGTCACACTACAAGAATATATCTATATAAAATATTGTATAACACTAGGGTCTGAGCCATCCATACGAGTAAATAAAAATTTTTCACTTCCATAGCGAGAAAGTAAAATAATGAAAACGAACCTTCAGTTAAATAAAGCACACGTTTTCCACTTCGCTACTTCAGAAATGTATCTATCGTTAATCTTTAAATGTATTTCACGTAATTTAGACTTATTTATTATGTCTTTACTATTCACGTATTTTTAACTTAAATTTAGATTGATGTCATTCTCAATAAATTTAAAAAGCTCACGTTAACTCCAAATTAAATTCGTAGTAAACGAGACAAAAAGAGATTACACGCTAATAAACTTACTTTTTTTTTTACGTGCAAAGCAAGAATGCGTTTTACCATAGATGAAGAATCAACGAATCAACCTTCATCTATAAATCTTAAAATCAACAAAAAGCCGCTTTCAGTTCAATTTCAAAATATAAATTCATATAAAATGGAAACCAAAAAGTAGCCACAGCAAGAGAAGTGAAATAAGTTGCTGTAAGTTTGGTATTCGCTCTGGGTCGTAAATCTTACTCGTATCAGCGCTCCAATTCAAAGCCTATCTACATCACAATTATTTAATTATTTGAATTTAAAACCTACCTTACCTAAATATCTTTCTTTCAGTAAATTTTCATAATACCTATTACATTTTGATTAAAGAATGTTCAAAACTGAAACCTCATAAATATTATTTAACGTCGTTGATGTACATCTTGTATGGAGACATACCTCCTATTCGTAATGATATGCTAAGTTAAAACAGTTACTTAACCTAGTGTTACCCTCACTGTGACTTAAGTCAATAACAGAAGACAGATTGAGAAATAGCAATGCTTTTAGCTACCGGAGTATTGTGAATATGGGAGATAGAGCCAGCCCGCGCGCGATCACACGTCAATCAAACTAGCGCCGCGGAGGCCACGAGCTCAGCGATTCTACACATGGATCTCTCTCTTAACATTTACCACAGTCACTGCATACACCACAGTAGTGGTGTATGCAGCAAGGAAAATGTTTCAAAAACTAAAGAAGCTACAGAAATATCAAAACTGTTTTAAAAACTAATACCTTTTCATTGATACCACTTTTGAGATTGTAATATTCTTTTTTAAAGTTTGCAAATTAAGACAAAAAAATTTACTCTTAATTTAAGTGTATGGCTCGTCGAGAAGGTGTTCTACAATCTTGATTACTTAATTTTTACTATGTATTTAAATAGTTCAAGTAACAAGTTTAAATTATAATTCTATTTATTAAGTGGTACACTTAAGTATTTCTGATTATTCTGAAAGGCTACAATTTTGCCAGTTTTATTATCCAGATTTCGATGATTGTATCTAATGAGGGTATCTAACACCTCTCTTCCGAATTTCTGAATAAACCTGGTCAGTTTCCGAAAATCAGCAACAGTTGAAAATTTTGAAACCAATATTTTCTGTTTGTACTCATTTGTACTTTCTGGTTTCACTGAAAACATGAACTAACATCATGTTAGTTCATTCAAGACCTATTATAATATATCTGTCTAGCCACGCGTCACAATAAGATGGTTTTATTCCTTTCAAGTGAAAGGAAAGTTCCATTGCAATATGTAGTCTCTACACCTGGCGGATACCATCTTTGGTAGTATCATATGTATGTCTAGTGGAGGTCTAGTGTAGCCGATATTATGTCCGGTATAGATAAGCTGTCACAAAGGGCGTCTGTGCTGTTGGCTACGGCCGCGGCCCCACGCATGCCAAGGGCTGGGTTCATTAAATGACACATGGAAATTAATTTTAAAAACCTATCCTTCTTTCAATTGAACGATTTCTAAGGCTCGTTAAACTTTATAATCTTGAATATTAGAAACATGTTTTGTAGATTTATAATATTTTGGATACCTAATTTATTCTGTTTCTTTGCGTGGAAACTGGTTCGCTTGAATATTCTAGTTACGTGCTAATTTTCTAGTTGCTTTTTGTTTCCCTGAGATAAATGAATAAATAAGTTATGAAATCGCCGTAGAATCTCAACACAATCAAAAACAATTAATGATAAAATTGATAAACAACTTAAACAGTCGGTGCAGTCAGATGAGTCGTTCGATTCAGCCCTCATTCGTAAGTATGTAGTGTTTTTGAGCTCATATACAGAGTACGAGTATGCGTCAGTGCGTACACTTGGACGAGAGCTAGCCCGCGGTTGCGTGGCCCCACACGCCGCGCCGCTTGCCTAAAGCGGTAGTCTTGCGGGAGCGCTTCCAGCTCGCCGCTCGCTCGGGGACTTCGCCAACATTACAATGAAAACTTTTTTATGCTTGAAACGCGGATAAATTCAGACATCATGTTCAGACATTACTTTTTATAGAGAGTGACTCGATTTTGAATTTTTCCGGCGATCTTCTGTTTTACACCACTTCAAAGTACTTTGTAGACGAGGACAGGACACATGAAGTATGTGCTTCTTAACTCCACACTCTCATCGATGTGCATTGTTGTTGCGAGATCAATAATTAATTAGAGATAATAATATACATTATAGGTAGTAATGATATACTATTCTCTGTTTGTCTGTCTGTCTATTTACGAAAATATTATTTATTAATTTTAATGGATAAGTATGTACTCGATGTATAAATCCACCGCCGCCGCGCCCCTCGGTCTCGCAGAGTAAAGCCTACATTTTATTTCCATTTCTATGAAACAGTTTTTATTTGAAAGTATACGAACTTTTAATGAATGAACCAGTGAAATGCAATTAGCTGAAATCATAAATAAGTTTATATCGAATTTAAAATGAAGGAGCAAAATGGCACAGCGGCCGTTTTGTTATCTCGCCAATGGAGCAGCTGTCGTGGGAAAATGAATTTATTGCTTTCGGTAATAGCGATTGTATTCGTTTGCTCCACGTGTTGTTCGTAAATATTGGATTTTTGTCTGCCACCGGACGAAATATATCTGTTTTCATCAAGTTTCATTAAATTAGGTAAATTGTACCATTATGGGTTGAAAACCGATAGGCAGATGAACATTGGATTATTATTACCTGTTCCAAATAATAGCATTTTGTAATAATCGCTGAATAAGAAACGGGTCACGAGAATCGGAAAATGACATGTCATAACGCAGCCCGCATCGCGCCGACAATGGCTGTCCTTCAACGTCATTCGTTCAATAGTGTTCATTCACTCGGTCTGAATGAACGACCGCCGTGGCCGCGTCCTGACAACTCCTCGTTATCTGGATTGAACGACTGCTTTGGTTATTTGTCGAGTTAAAAAGACATTTTAAATAAAATGCACAGTGTGCGTGTAGCGCATGGAGGGACCAGCGCTACCTAACGTTAAAGAACAACGTGGTTCGCCAATTAGCATGCACTTAATTTCGTGACTAAAATGTACTTAATTTCGTGACAAAAATACTCGATAAAATCTGCTCCTAGTACACGACGCGTCACTGTTTACTTTTATTCACATCCGGGAGTCGGCAGCGGCATAATGAAAAGAAGGTTGATTATTGTTGACTAGGTAATATTGTTTAGTATCGTGTGGGCTGTCATGTCAACAATATTAGTTAATAATAATAATATTGTTATCTATACTAATATTATAAAGAGGAATGATTTGTTTGTTTGTTTTGAATAGGCGAAACTACTGGACCGATTTGAAAAATTCTTTCACCATTCGGATCCTATTTTTGGGTGATGAACATAGGCTATAGAATATTTTCAAAAACTTAGGGTTCCGTATGCAAAATAATTCTTTTGTTAAATACCCGTGCGAAGCCGGGGCGGACCGCTAGTACTAAATAATAGGCTCGTATTACGAAAGCCTGTGCAGTTCAACTTACGTATCATCAATGATGAATCTTTCCCTTCACCTCGACGACAAACACTGGCTTGATGAAGCTTCTGACAAGAAGAAAGAAATCTCTGCTCGAAATTAGGTAATAAGTAATTCTTATTTAATATTGAGCGTGTGAATGTAGCTTTAAGTAAGATTTCAAGTTATTCAGTACATTATCCCAGATTTTTTAAAATATTTTTCTTCCTTTTTATGTCCGAGTCTAAACGAAGAGCTTAGGCAGGTAGTTCTCTTTTCCTAGATATATAATATTATTTAGTTTGTGACATCAACCCTTTAACCTGTCCAAAGTTTCCTCTGATCTGCGAAGTACTTTATAGTTATCCCGTGGCTCTGCTTAATTTGTTTTCAGTTATGGATTTTTACCAAATTATTTTTTTAAATAGGTTCTATATTGTGGTGGCATCTCTTATCGATATTTCAACAAAGTTTAATATATTCGCCAATTTTGATTGGCAGAAAGCTTCTAGATTTGCAGAAGCTTAGTTAGACCGT